>JZLH01S0041866.1:57402-59902 GCA_001188425.1 Eucidaris tribuloides
CAGGCGACTACGACAGACCTGCGTCTCACAAACAAATTACCACACATGATACCGTGCTGCTAATACTATAGCCCGCGCGATGACAACTTCAACCCGTCTACTACAAATCACCAACACACGATATACCCGTGTTCCGTCTCAACTACGCGACTTCTGAAATTCATTTAAAATAGCACGTAATAATGAATCTGAGAACGACTGGCGTGAATGGTAATTTCCTTGGACGTGGTCTTCGTTGCATGAAAAGAAAATGGCTTCTCCCTTCAAGCAATACACATTTATGAAAATATAATCATCTTGAAAGAATACATATCCTTATCTTGGAAGTACGCAATACACGTTATGAAATATCATCTTGAAAAATACATATCCTTATCTTGGAAGGTACGTCATTTGTTTCTTGCCACTGTTGGCGACGATGAGTGTTTTGTATCACTTCATTAAATTGTGACATTATTGAAGTCAGCTCGGGTTATAATGTTCGAAACCTTATTGTAATAATCACAATATATTCATTATTATATCATTCGATATTGCTTTCACGAGTTATACTGAAATTGCATGTACGGTCGAAACTTCTGTTTACTTAATGAGCATATTATATTTTTTTTTAAATTCAAAATAGTTATGATCCTGTTACAGTACTCCCCGTTTTGTCTTACATTATTAACTGGCCATGATTTTGTGCCTGCAATCAAAAAAACCATGTTACCTCTAAAGTATCCTATGTATCACTTGATTCAAAAATAGAATAAAGAATTAAACTTAATGTACATTAACTCTCTCTCTCTCACATATCACATAATAACAACACAAGACTAAACTCCTATACACAACTCACTTTGCACACCATAACGACAGCCACACGCATCAACTTCATATACAGCTCCTGAAGCACTACAGACACCAAAATATATAACTTGCATGCGTGTATATATATGCCATCATTTTTTTTTAATTGGCATAACCCGGTGGTAAAACGCCGAGTTACGTCTGAACAACATAGCTTATACGAAATTATATTATTGAACAGGAGGTATTAGCATAATCCTTGTCACAACATTAATGAATTATCTCTCCTCCTGTGTGTTTTGCATGAAACGAATTTTCAATAATTAGATCGGACGGCTTAAAATATAAGCACCTTACGACTTGACATCTACCGGGTAGTAGAACAAAGCTGACGGAATCTCCACTGGTGAGTATACGGACTTTGATCTGTATGTATTCGTACCTTTCAATGATTGAACGCGGCACTTAAGATGTGATAATCAGTTTAGTTTCACATAAATGACACGGCTTTCTCTTCAGTGAATAAAATGTCTCAGTTGAGTTGTATTAAATTGATTAATTTTGGTACCGTCATTTCCCACCTGTATTATTGTGAGGTTTTGATAAATTATGTATCCAATCCACTTATGGATTTGTTTTGCCGACATCACAATGTATTTGCCGACCTTAAGTTTCTAAATTTGGACCTTTTATACACCGCACGCATTATTACTGTACAAATAAGGTAGAATACTTTAAGACTTTTTTAACCCATTAAAGACCAGACACGAGATATCTCGTCTGGAAGTCTATGGGAAATGCACGTTTAAGCAAAATCAAACCACCTTCAACGGGTTACTCTCAGTACCACTGCAACTAAACACCATAGACTTACGTGTGATATTCTGAGTTTGATACTAAGGGGGTAGAAGGTTACGTCCAGATGAGTTTTAATTTACTCTTGATAAATACAGTGAAACAAAATTATAAACAAAACATGATTTAATTGTTTTATCAAGATATGTCAAAAACAGGAAAATTGGAATTAAACTGTTGTGAAAAATATAATGAAACACTGATATTAGGTTCAGCCTGTTTTTGCAAATTGGCAACTCAGTGTAGCTAACCCACAACTCACTGTAGTTTTGTGAACAAATGGCAAATTTTCACCCTTTTAGTTATAAAGAATTTAAAACTGGAGAATTTGTCTATATTACATTTACCCGGAGGAATAATAATTTTGTTATGGCGAGTTTAGACAACGTATTATTTGCTGAAAAGTGTCGATAAAAGTGTTATTAAAATCATGTCTCGCAAACCAAACCAAGCAAATCAAAACCAGTTTGGGAGTCCATGGTCTTGCGCTTCCAGTTTGCACATATTTATAACTAGTTTTAATGTTATAATTTTTTCAAAATATTAGATTTTATAATTGTCTATTTTTTCATATGATTTTGATACGTCGTTTCATCATTGTCTTTGTGTGTTAATATCGCATTTATTGAGGCAAAATAACTTGAAAAGATGTAAACTGGTCTTTTAAATGAAACCATTATACACATGCACTTCTTATTCCTTGGAACTCAACAGGCACTTGAGTTCCGGTCTAGTCTTATTTCCAGACACATTGATAATGGAATGGTAGTGGTATATTAACATCACACTGCTAATGTTAATCTATCACATGTTTCTTTAGATATTAGTGCAATGGGTGACAAAATAGCTAAAT
>JZLH01S0041866.1:62402-69346 GCA_001188425.1 Eucidaris tribuloides
GTTGACTCATTCTAAAATAACTAATGTCAATATCCCTTGTGGCAGGCAAACCTGTTTTGTAGCTCTCAAAGGTGTCTTGCTCTATCGTGCCCCCAAAGAATTAATATACCAATATGTCCATGCTTGATTCTCCTTAAGTAAACAAATTAGAGACAAATCCTTCCAGCTGGGAGATCCACTCTAGCTGGTGTAATAGTTGGTATATATTTCAACTCATTTGGTTCTTGAGGCATTTTCAAGTGTTTCCAATAATGTCACTAACCTTTAAGATCTGATGCATGGGTATAGAGTACTGGCGGCAAAAATCGTATGTTATTTTGATATAAAAAATGCCCTCGGTTACAACTTATTCATAATATTGTGCAATTCTCTCTTGTAAAATATCTAGTCGCAATGCAACATAAGTGTATTAAGCTGAGGCGCCAGCAAGCCCTTTTCATGTTTGTCAATGCAATTATATATTTCCGTTACGATACTACATTTTATTTTCGTTTCTGTCGTGATTCTAGCTGAGAGGAAAACTTTGTCGAGTGGGTTCCGATGAGAATTGAAAATTCCAAGACAAGTGAAATAGCTATCAGCTTAACTCCAAAGCACTGAGGAGCAAAATCCGAATATTCAGTGAAGCTAATACCGGAAACCATGGAACACAAATGAGTGATTATTTCTTTGCATCCACGCTCTTAACTCTTAACGTACCACTGAAATTACAGCTCTATGGACATTGCATGTATTTTGTGGTGCATATTTGCGACTTTGGCATGTTAAGAGTTAAAGCCAAGTATCGTACGTTGGTAGTTGACGGGAAAGTTTGGTCGAATTTCACTAACATACTATAATTACAATCGATATATCAGCCTGCAATATCAGAGATGTTTTCGGTTGATTTTTCTGGATATCTGTTTTGTAATTTTGAGATATCCATACTCTCACTGTGGGTAAGTAATCGTGCAAGAGAATTGCGTACCGGATAGTGCTGCTTTACAGGTACGTGTACACGTACGTCGTGACAACCAAAGCTAGCAAGTTAAGACGACATTCACTATGCAAACGACATATTGATTCGAGTTTGTTTTCTTGTGAAAGTGAGAAATTAAAGACAGTCTGAAATCGATATGCGAATATTTTTTTTGCAAAATCTCATCGACTTTTCTGATATTGATATTCAGGGTTAATTGCTTTGGTAATAGATCTTGCTTCCTGTGCGAGATGGAATTTTTTATGGGAATGCAAAAGGTTATATCCTACAATTATAACACTTAAAGTGAAATGATGGACATCAAGATTTACTTACTTCCAGATCCATCATCCCCTACGCAAGTAATGTATATACCTACCTGTAATAAAATTATAATAATGGTAGTATTAAATTACTAAATTAAGAATTCATAATTAAGAATTTGCAGTGCATGAAAAACAGAGTGCCCCGACTGGGACTTTTAACCTGAAATTTTGTTCATTCTTAATTTAATATAATTATACTGGAACGACGTGTTCTTACAAGATTACTACCACCGGTCCTGTTGCTACAAATCTTCTGCTTTACTGATACTCTTCTTCTTCCTCCTCCTCCACCTCTTCCTCCTCCTACTGCTACCACTACTACTACACTACTACTACTACTACAACTACACTACTACTATTACAACAACTACTACTACTACTACTACTACTATACTTACTCTACTACTACTACTACTACCACTACTACTATTAGTACTACTACAACTACTACTTCTACTACTACTACTACTACTACTACTACTACTACTACTACTACTACTACTACTACTACTACTAATACTACTACTACTACTTACCTACCTGGCTGCTGGCTGCCCTACTACTACTACTACTACTACTTACTACTACACCTACCACTACTACTACTACTATTATTACTCCTAGTAGTAGTAGTAGTAGTAGCCTGTAGTATACTACTTACTACTACTACTACACTACTACTACTACTATTACTACTAGTGCTAGCTACTACTACTACTACTATTACTCCTTTAGTCTACTACTTACTACTACTACTACTACTACTCTAGTGCTACTATTACTACTACTTACTCACTACTACTACTACTACTACTACTACTACTTACTACCACCACCACTACTACTACTACTACTACCACTCACTACTACTCACTACTCACTTACTACTACTACTACTACTACTACTTACTACGGCAAATACCACCACCACTTACTAATACTATACTTACTCTTACTACTACTATCCACATACTACTATTAGTACGAACTACTACAACTACTACAACTACTACAACAACAACAACAACCAACTACTACTACTTACTTACTACTACTACTACTTACTACTACTCCTACTGCGCCTACTACTGCTGTAAACTACTTATACTACTGAAGCATTACTGGCGCTTGTATTAGGCTTTAACCAAACAACACATCAGACGTACAGATGCAACGCAATTTGACCGGTACTGTCGCAACCATGTATAGCCTCGAACAACTCTGCTCCTTGGCGTCACTGGACATTGCCAAGACATCTTCGAAAGAAAATGGATGCTGACAATATATATAGTGCGATATACACATCTATGTCTTCATCCTGTTTTTCAAATTTCTTTTGCTAATGATGCAAACCTTTGTAGGTTAATCGACCACCTTCTATCGACCGCGGTCGATTTCCGGGACCTTAGTTACTATCTTGAAGAAGATGGAACTGGTGCGTTAAATGGGAGCCTCATAGTAGGTTTGACATTTTTGCAGGAACAGATCGATCGCAACAGTAAAACTGTTGAGACATTGCAATTACAGTCAATATCGCTGTCTATGTCAGGCCTTCTGGCCGAAAGCACCGAGTGAAGAATGTAACATGTTCGGTGCCAGTCTGATGTAGTCTGCCACTGGATTTTATTTAAAGGAAAAAATCCCTGTACTCTGTGCGCAATTCAACTGTACTCTAAATATATATTTCAAGAAGGTTTTTGTGAAACATATTCTGCCTTTATACACAACAACATGCTAACACAATTAAAAGAATATTTTTTGTGTTTGTTTTATTGTTGATTTGTATTTCTCTGCGAAGCATACTGAAACAGGGCAAGGATAATTGATTAATTTGTTTATTTATACACAAATGCGCGCGCAGGCACAAACACACATATACACGCAATTAGTGGGCAATGCGTGATTCGTGATTTCATACAAAGTAATATGAGAAAAGCCAATTTTGTGAAATAAACGAATTTAAGAAAACGTGAAATTAAAAATATCCAGTTGCGTTTTCACACGGAAATTGAATAGCCACACCATTATAGACCTAATTTTATCCATATGTAAAGTGTTTCCATGTGAACTTTACGTGCATGATTAGTGGAAATTTGATGAATTGAATGGGATTAAAAATGACAAACTTAAATAATGTGAAATTGATAATTAGGTCTGTGAGGAATTTCCCAAATGCACGCACACTCTCCTGAAAGTAACTTATATTCTCAATATCTTTGTAATGCTGTTCTGATGAGCTCAGAATTAACTTATACTCTATGTTGTCTTTACTCTTCTAACCATTATTTCTTCAAACTAAACGTTTCTTCTACTGTCCACATCGAAAACAGGACCTTTAAACAAATCACGGAGTTAAAGGCGCATATGAGACAAAGCTTATCACTGTATAGCATACCATATGGGTATATTACTCTCCTAGGGATTTACATGTACAGTGACGACCGAAAGTATCGTCACGTTCCAAACGCGTTCAATGAAATGCGTTTCATGAAACAATGTTTATTGAAACGAATTCAATCGTGGAATCGCGTTTGCACGCGTTCGGAACGTGGCAATACTTTCAGTCGCCACTGTACAATAAAACATATATATATACTACCCTTTTATTTGATAAATCTGAGTAGAACAGGACCTTTAAACAAATCACGGAGTTAAAGGTGCATATGAGACAGAGCTTGTCGCTGTATATAGCATGCCATCTGTGTATATTACACTCCCAGGGATGTATACTAAAACATATATATACTACCCTCTTATTTGATAAATCAGAGTAGATGGATCCGGTGCGGCCGCGGATCTTATTTCATTCATAAAATAGCGGGTAGGAAGGCGATACGTAATATCCCTGATAAATGCTGATATTACGATATTCATGAAAAAATTTGACCGCATACTGGGCCGTCCTGGTAGGTTTATGTACTTCAGGTGGGTTTACAATCTAACCTGAACTAGTCCAGTTATTTCAGTGATTTAAGGTGAACGAAAAAATGGGGCAATATGTGTGTATATTTTCCATGTACATCGTTTGATGTTACCATATGCCATACATCGTACAATAAGGCGCTAAAATGGTGAAGGTAATCCATATACAGCTATATGATTACAAAATTGACCCCAAACTTATCATGTGGTTGTATTGGATGATAATCAGATAAACAGTGTACTTAAGTACATACATAAACATATAGGCAGAGAGGCATGTGTGATATAAAAACACACCCACATGCAAACATACACATAATACATCCGCACACATGCGCACATAGCCAGACATAATTGCAATCGTATTTTCTACGTATAATATTAAAATTTTGTACAATTGTTATCAAAACTAATGATTTTATTGTTTTACTTTCATACATACACTGTATTGTATCATATAACCTTAAAATAAATGTTGAATTATTTGATTGTGCGTTCAATTTATCTACATTTATCAAGCAGATTTTTTATATCGTTAGTTACAACTCATTTTTAATATAATCACAATGCATTGCTAAAACCAACAAAATAATGTAGCAGTTCGCGAAATTATAGTTTACCTTTTGATTTTCCATTCCCTTTAAAGCATATTGCTGGTACAAACGTATGCCTGTACGGATTAATGCATTTATCGAGACCCATATGGTGCAAGCTATCGTGTGTAACTTTATGCATTCCCAATTATTCATACCGGAGTTACCTGTGCGTATATTGTTCCACGAGAACAATGTGATTTTATATCAAATTAGTTTGACGCATTCATTCGGAATGAACAGACTGCAGATCTGTTCAAATTCATTTGAATACAAGCAGTTTTTATATAATTCATATGTTCCCTTAAAATAAGTTTCACTGCCTGTATAATGCATAAAGCATGAATGGTTGCGTACATAATGTGACAGAAATTCCCTCAGACTTCATTTTTTCTCAATAAAACATGCTCGTCATGTTTTCTGCTTTTTTTCAAACAATTTAGTTTATATTGAACAAATAATCATGTTATTTGTTCAAGCGTAATGCATGTAAATGCAGTGCCACTATATTGTTCGGGGTTCAAAAGTGTTTAAGTATAGCTGCCCTGTATATTTCATTTACCTGTCAGCAAACTATTCCCAAACCGAAACCAGCAAAGTATCAGCCAGACAGACAAACATACAAACATACATATACATACACATACATACATACATACATACATACATACATTGCACATACATGTGCAAACACACTTTGCATTGGTCTGTCATTCTAAATGAATTATGTTTAATTACTATTTAACTTAAATTTTTTGTTGGGAATTACAAGGGCGTTAAGTAAAAACCCGTTATGAGTCATAGAGGGCGCTAACGCCATTGACTTTGCACAGCCATAGCACCCTGTTGGTTGTCAACGGATAGTGTGTTAACGTCCTAGCTCTAATAAACTTACATCCATGCAGAAAGTCAAAATCCCGATGAGTTGCGTACTTTGTTACTAAAGGCGCCGTCACACTATGACGAATTGGCATTGCGTATCCATTGCGTGTGTAACATTTGACATTCGTCGGCATACGCTATAAGTTCGTTTGGGAATCGTTTTGACGTCGTTGTTATCAGTTTTAATACGCAACAGTACGTTGTTGTTCGTTCCGTACGTTGAAAAATTTTAAGCAATGCATAAAAATTTTCGGACTGTATGCCAAAACGTACAAGCCATGCGCAAGCCGCGTACGCTCTGAAGTTGCAATGCTGAGCGTTTTTATTCGTCCACAGGACGGAAGCGGTAAGTCGCCAATACAATTCATTGATCGACCATTAGGTGGCAGGGCCCCTTTCCCCGCGAACGTTTTTGTCGTTGCTGGTAGCGGAATTAAAATAAATTTACTTCTTTCATGTCTATTCATGTGGGCTTATCATGCCTACTTATTGGCTAGATCTGTGCCTTCATGTATCTTGCCGATTAGTGGTGTGTGTGTGTGTGTGACTGTGTTGTGTGTGCTTTGTGTGTGTGTTGTGGTGTGGTGTGTGTGTTGCTAAAAAAAAATTACACACCTTACCCCATGGGGTTTGTTGCTAAAAATGTTTATACTAGGAAAATGTCTCTGGTAATATATGAAAACTGTTGTTATCGTAATTCGGTATATTCATTCATACCGTAGGGAAAACACTCTTCTGTTCAAAATACCAGATATTATCAGATTTTATTCTCCGGAAAAAGTTTCATGCAACAGTCCCTGATGAAAATATTTTGTCCATTCCTCATAACAGTTTTACAATACTGTTTAAGAATACACATAGGTGAAAATTCTACATTCCTCAATTTCCAGATTTTCATAAAAGATCATAAAGAAGATCTTTCTAATAAAAATCTCCATTTAGTTACCATGAAATTTAATAAGTTCATTATTTTGGTACAGTAAAATCACCAACATACAACACGTTTGGAAAAATG
This sequence comes from Eucidaris tribuloides, assembly GCA_001188425.1. Taxonomy (NCBI): domain Eukaryota; kingdom Metazoa; phylum Echinodermata; class Echinoidea; order Cidaroida; family Cidaridae; genus Eucidaris; species Eucidaris tribuloides. The sequence continues at coordinate 69,099 of JZLH01S0041866.1, forward strand.
TGAGCTTATCATTCCCTTAACCGTTCGCCAGATTTCAGGTTATTACTATTTTTCTCAGGCTGAATATTAAATTTGGGGTAAAGGTTGCCTTTCATATCAATTTGCACCGGAATCATACCATATGAGTAATTTGGTGCTCCCATTTTCTGTTAATGTTTTATCTTAACACTGTTATACTATACATATATACAAATCTTGGCCCTCTTGGATTTTGGCACACTGGGGGAAATTAGATACCCAAACTCGAA
>JZLH01S0041866.1:71258-85246 GCA_001188425.1 Eucidaris tribuloides
TCCTCCATTTTTGCTGGTATGTAATATGAGCTGTCTCGTTCGCTGTGATTTATTGAAACTCATTGTCGGATATGCTGTATCCGCTACCCGCACCTTTTTTTTCTCTCTTTCGAACATACATTCTTTTTTTTTTTGTAATTGAACTTCCACACTGAAAGTGATACGGCAATATTAATGCCAAACCGGAAACAATTTGTAAAACAATTTGGCAAATTGGTAAAAAGAAAAAAAAATCTAAATTTAGCGGTCATAGATTGTTTGTCACTTTATTAAACATCATCGATGCAAAAAAAAGTATTCACACGTCGTAGAGTGTGACATTGAAATAAAATTTGGACATTTTGATTTATGATTTTGAAACAATGTATACAAAAGTAATAATGTAATAGAATGTAACAGTTTGGCAAATGGTTAAAAAATCTAATTTTAGCGGTCAGAGACTGTCATTTTATTAAATATCATCGATGCAAAAAATTTATTCACACGTCGTAAAATATGAAATTAAAATAAAATTTGGTATTTTGACTTATGATTTTGAAACAATGTACAAAAGTAATTATGAATATGATAAATGTAACAATTTGGCAAATATTGTTTAAACTCTAAATTTAGCGGTCATAGACTGTTTGTCACTTTATTAAATATTATTGACGCAAAAAATCCCAAAAGGTGTAATATCTCTCGTTTGCATCACTACAATAATAATGCTACTTGTTGATTTACAAATACGAAGAGAATTACGCGGATGATCATAGGAAAATGATAAATATCTAATGAATCAATAACGAATTGATTTATATTGATTGCTATATGCGTGATGAAGTACTGTATAGTGTAGAGTGGTGGTTTCTATCTACTATCACAACACATAACACAACACAACACACACACACACACACACACACACACACACACACAAACACACAAACACACACATGCACACACATACACACACAAATTCAGACTCACACTAATCACAGATAATATGTATACATTTTTTCAATGGACAACATTTTATTATAGAACCCCAAAATACCAGGATTACATTGAATTAATGAATCTGTGTTATTTTTCGACATTTTGAAATTGTAATCTCATGTTTCTAAATAAAGAACGTATTAATCCGTTGAACTATAATCCTGTTGGCCTGGTATATGTCCCAGGGACCAAATCAATCAATATTATTTTGCCTTATATTGTGATTATCATCTGGTAAGTCAAAATGAAGGTTGTAATCCATTATGCTTTATTTTTGATTCGTGGTTTGGCTTATTACTTTAACTTTTCACATAATACTCTTTCACAAGAAATGTGTCGATCAGAATCAAGCCATACTTGGAATAATGCATATAAATAATGATAACGCTCATAATAATATACTGACCAGTGCGTTAAACCACGAAGGACAATATCTAATATCATAAGTCAATATTTCAGCAACTATGGAACAATGCCAAGCATGCCTGAAGGTATGATATAATTCCACGGAGAAAGATAAAATATGGATAAATATAGTCACCCTGTTCCCAAGGCCGATTATACAACAGAAAACTGATATTAAGATTAAAGTAAACATGCCAAAAATAAAAGCTGGACAATTAGCAAGAGGTATTCCGTCAGTGGCTAAAAGGTTATCTTAAAGGAATTACTAGATCTTCTGTCTATCGTTGTGTGTATGTGCATAATATGTGTGTGTGTGCTTGTCTGCCTGCACGACAACTGCCACACTCTTTAGCTACGGTGTGTGCAGATGAGGAACTGTGAATTTGTTGTTGATTTGATAATATCCATCAGTTATTTGTACTTGGATTTAGCTCATTCTCTCAATGTATAATATGCCGCCCTAACTGGCGAAAGACTGATATTTACGTTTATATATCTATTTAAGGTCTGTACCACAAAATGGAATCAATGTCATTCGCTCTGAGTATTAGGCTCCTCAAAATTAAATTTCTTGGAGAGTATGTTGATAAATCTACCTGCCTTGGTCTGATGTCAGTGTCCCTATAACGAAAGAGTACATTATAACTACGTACATTTGACTCATTCAGATGTTCATGTGTACATTCTTTAACAATCAGTGACAAATTTGTTGTCGAGTTGACAATAGTTTTGTTTCCATGAAGCGTTGTTCCCTTCTTTCATTCAAAGATCAATCTTCTTCGTTTAGCTGTCTCCTTTCGACCTCTTCGTATTGCGTTGCCATGTTTGTAGCGGCAACATCTCAACCTAACAAGGTTGGCCCTCGTAGGGGAAACCCCCTACCGTAGGGGATTTTAGCCAATCGTAGGTTGTAGGGGATTCCTACGGGGAAAATGACCTTCCATAGGGGAAAGTAGGGTTTTTTTGATGAATTGTAGGGGATGTAGGCAGTTTTGACAATTTGCAGAAATATTCTTAAATCCCCGAACGATTTCAGAAAATTTCCGTATAAATATTCGTCCATTTTGTCCATCTCCGACGAAGAAATCGAGATCGATCTATTGCATTTACTAAGGTTATTTTGTAGGGGAAAAATTGATTTTTGTAGGGGAAAACATTGGTTCGAAGGGGGAAATACGCATGCGCAATAGAGGGAAATTAAAATTTTGAGTGGCAGCCCTGCAACCTAATCCCATATCCGACGTATCAAATAGGACAATGCCATGGGCCATACCGCAGTTTGACGGTCGAGCCAATGTTTTGCTTCGGCGCTATCTTACTTATCGATTTATTGAGCTTTTTTCACACCTTATAAGCCAGCTCGAGTCACATTTTCCTAATATTTTCGCCGTCGTCGTCGCGTATGTCTCAAGTAAAACTCGCCAGATTTTCTTATTTTTGAGAAAAGGCACGTGCCTTGTCGATAGTGTTGATAGTAGGGCCTCAGGGGCCTGGTAAAATAGGCTTACTTTTCGTACCTCGCGTTATGTTACCGTTAATCATAATCGTTGACGCACTTAAGAAAATGTTATATTCAGCGTCGCTGTACGTGGAAAGAAGATACGCTCGCTAATGTCTTTCCATTTGCCAATCTATGCTGATGAGAAAACATTAGCGGAAATGAAGTAAGGTAAATGACAGCACGTGCAGGGGTTGGCAAGGGACTTAGAGTGATAAGAAGAGACGTACACAAAACAACAATACGAAAACAACGAATAAACAAGAACATTAGATAAAATTGAGGAATAACACTTACAAATGCTTTTAAATGTTCGCCAAAAAGGAAAGAAGGTATTATCTTGAATTGGATAAGCTTTACCTTTTTTTTAATTCAATGTTTGCATTTGACCTGTAATTACTTTGCTTTTAATTACTTTATGATCTTAAAGCGTACTGTTCCCTTCTTCAAGAAACTACGAGTGTGTTGAAATGGAAAACAACAACTTAGAGTTGATGTCCGGAGCAAATTCAGATCTGTTTCATGCTTATGTAGGTTTACAATGCAAAATCGTATTTCTGAATCACAAGATATTCTTGAAAATTCTTACTATCTACTGCAGACCAAAGATTTCAAAGTACGGTATGAATTTTAGGTGATGATTTGATATATTTCATATTTGTGACGATTTATTGGGGGTGGGGACATGACAACATCTTGAGGAAGAGTTGAGATGTAATGAAACGGAGAAAACATCGGTATTACACATTTACATAATCCGAAATAATTAAGAAATCAGACGCAAAATGTTTGCTGTCAAGGATATCCTCTCTTCTCCAGGAAAAACTGGAGAAGTAAAATGCAGGACCAGTGTATAGGAACCTTGTGTATATCACACACCCGTGCATCATAGAGGGACAAAGACGGCAGATTAAAACTAAAATTGCCAAAGTGATGTTACTGTGGAGATACTTACGTCTCTTGAGGGATCAGAAGGGCGATAAATCAGTATTTGTGGAAAACCGGAAGGGAACCCATCGCAGTGTTAGGTCAATAGCGTTAGCGCCCTTCGGGTGGCAAATAAGTATTGAGGTTACCCCCTTGTGGTTCTCAACAAGATGTTATATTCATATATACAGTAATTTTTTTCTCCAGAAAAATGTCCAGTCACATTTCGACGTATTTTATATGAACAGTGTCATGTGAACGTCGGATGTCATGAATAATAAATGATAATTTATTAGTTGAAGATACTGTAAACATATAAAACATTCATGAGAGGTACATTGAAACAATGGCATACATAATTTATTTAGATATCATTGTTCATATCATTGGAGTTATTAGTGTTTTAAGGCAATATCATGTAGCTATGCAGCATAATAGTTTATGATAATTTATGATAATTTTTATGGCCCATAATCTTTCCGATCCCCCTTTTTTATATAAAATACCGTAATGTCTACTTTGATATATACATAATAGTCATTAAATGATCACTGATTAATAATAAATGATAGATGATAGATGATTGATGATTAAAAACAAGCCATCAAAGACAGTAATTACTTGCTCTGACCAAAACGTTTGATATCGCGAAAATATAAAGGTAAACAAGGATACCACCAGAATAGATATTACCTAGAAATATAATGAAAAATGCCCAATGCCTATCAAAATAGGTAGTCGGCGTATGCAAGTACAGTATGTACTGCAGTTCTATCCGTTATTATTTCCATTAACCTGAAATGTATCTAAAGAACTGTCCATTTGGTTACATTAGGCAAATTCACGCGAAAGCATTACTGCCGCGTTTGATATACCTGAGGACTATAGGCCTCCACAAGTATCATCACGATGGTCTAATTTGTTTTCACACGGCTCACCATAGGGTAATTCACAGAAATAAATGAGTCATGGGAGATTTATTATGGCTAACAGGTTAATATTCGGAGGAAATTAAGGTTTCTGCACTTATCGTAAATGTCGGCCATTTGCAGGAATATATAGCCATTATCAGTGGACAATACCTCCCCTGTGATTATGCCCTGATAACATGGCCGTGCTCTTTTATTTAACATTTTCGATAATAATTGGACGAAGAGGGGTTATTTTTCGTAATTTAACAGTTCTGCGTGTAACCGCAATGGTCTAATCATTTTATGACACAGATGCCTAAAAGATTTCTTCAGGGATGGATAGAACTTTTTTTCACATACTGCGTAAATATAATAAGTGCCAAAACAGGTGTAGACACACACACACACACACACACACACACACACACACACACACACACACACACACACACACACACACACACACACACACACACACACACACACACACCTTTCGAGGTGAAGGTTTGGCTTCAAACCACTATTATCTCTACTCCGGAAGTGATCAGATTCCGTAATCCTCGCTAAAAAAAAGTGGTCAATGTTGATATAGTGAGTAAAGCCTTATTTTAAAATTTGCAAACAAAATAACACTTTTTGTTGTATGTACAAGGGAAACTAGTTTATGCAAATGTTTATTGTCTGTCCTGTGTGTATTAGCATTTGTTTACAAGTATGAACCCAACAGGTGTACCAGAACCTCGTCAATTAATATTAATTATGTAAGTTGAGCTACAGTATACGTTATGACAAAAGAAAGGCACCTATTTCCATATGTTAGGACACATATCAAAATACACGCTCTGTAGGTGTAAACGATATTCAGTGAATGAAATTTGTGGAAGTAGTGACCAAAATATTAAATTAGCTGGCATGAAACTCATTATGAACGATATTATTTTCAGTGTATTACTTATCACTGTGAATTATGGACATAAAGGCGTTTTATATCATCATGGCGATGTGACACCCAGGCATCCGTATGACAAACTGGCTCCATTATTATGAGAGTATGCAGGTTGCAGACGATCCATTTCAGAAAAAAAAAATCAGTTGTACAAAATAGGGCTTTCATTGAGTATAGCCGTGAAATTTGCTTCGTGCGTCTATGAAGATAACCTACGTGTCGTTCTTTTCCACAGGTTTCCTTTACTTGTTTCCTCATGAAAGACATGTAATAATTCTGAATAGAAACAAACCCTTTTTGAATTACTGTAGTTAATTTCACATTGAGAAATAATCATTTCATTCTGTGAAATAACGATTTGATTTTTATTACATAAAATTCAACAATATAATTTACAAAGCGGTCGAAGTATGATATTTCATTTTGCCAGGCATACTACCACAAATTCATTTATGTACATAATGATTTAAAAATTTACATATATCCAAAGTTATCCAATCAATAACATTGATATGTTTCTCAGTTCTGCTGCTGCTCTAGAGTAAAATGTGAAATTCTACCGAAGTGTTTGTGTCATGGATCTTTTGACGAACCAATATTTTAACGCGAGGAGTCTATAGAAGACAGTGGTTTGCCCATGGGCATCATAGCGAGATAATGTCTTGCATTTTTTGGATGTAAAACAGCAAAACAACGAGAAGACAAAAATAGGCGTTAGATTTCGCGCGAGGGCGCTTAAGGGATGCTTTACAATCAGCGCGGAGCCGATTCAATATTCGCAGATTAAGCTTTTCAAAATAGTGTCACAAAGATGGAAAGAATCAGCGAAATGAAAGCTAATCGAGAATATGATCCCGGCATTTTACGAGAGACACTGGTTTAAATCACCGCAGGGATAGAAATATAGTATCCGTTTGATAGATATTGCTTGGTCTTCTTTCCACGTGTCGTCATTTTTCGCGGGAACTGAGGAGGCATTGTTGGTTAAAATAGTTGCCCCTAGAGATCTAGTAGATTGTCACGTCGTCTGAGAGAGAAAAAATATTGCAATTATTAATCAGTATTAAATCAGAATGCATTCGAAAACTATTTCGGTATTTCAATCAAGTGGTACTCTAACTTGACGAATAGTTTTTAAAAGATATATGCTGTGCAATTCGTAAATTAAAGGTGTTTCCTTTACCCGTGTCTAATATAATAAAAGATGGAATAATCATTCAGGCTTATTTTAAATATTTATCTTACTTGCCAGCCCCGATAGCTGGATAGTGTAACCGGGTGGAAAAGGGTATTCCAGTAGATTAAAGGCATGCCTAAAATTGTGTAAACACATTGTTGTATATATAAAAGAAAATACAATTTAAGAACTCTTGGAAAAGCATAAAGGGGCTAGAAAACTCAGTTTTGTTGGACGTACAGTGAAAGATAGATTTTGAAATAAATCAAAGTATAGTCTATATCCAAATTCCTAGTCTACTTTTAGACCCTTGTCATGGATGTGTGTTTCATGTAATTTAATATGAAATTTATTTATAAATTACAAATGTGTACTATATGCATTCATGAACATAATAAATTTTATGCATTGGTCTCGTGCAGATTTGTATTCATCGACTAATAGATAAATACTGCAATGGTGATAGTGAAGTAACTGAGTTTGGTGAGTCTGAAACACACATTAAACGGCAATTAGTTTTTTGTGCTCTTTTTCAAATTCTAGATAATTATTGATCTTCAACTTTCACAGACACGCCCTTGATACATGTAAGTAGTATGAATGATGTTATGTTATACCTCTGGAGGGCTGCAAAACGAGAAGCACTGCCTTTAAGTTCCTCGCAAATGATAATGCCATAAAAATATGCAACAAGTACACCTCCGTAATCAGTTTTCACCGTTTGTCTTTCATATAGTACAAGAAATCACTTTTGCAATTTTGTTCTCATTATGGAAACATGCTATTTCTGCAGTTTAATTACGTTGTTTTCATCTGTGCCGATGACTAGCTATTTGACCTAGTGCAGTCACGTCTGTTGTTAGGAAGTAACGTTTGGAGTACATGTAGATACTCATCGGTCAATAACCATATAAGTACTGCATCGCAATATGTCTGACCCCGACATGACAAATGAAGATGGCATTGTAAAGTCACCACCTGTTAATCGGGCAATAAATAAATTGTCGTCTATCATAGAGTTAATGAACTCCTTGTTTTATAGACCTATTCCGTTTCCAGGTTTTTAAACAAAAATAGCAAATTGCATAGATGACTGTTGCATAAACGTTTCGAAATGAATGTATTTTAATACAAAACCGAAAAAAATCTTCTTACTTTTATCGTCTAGATATATTCACCGCACATACATATGATTGCTTTGTGTTCTTTATTGAGGATAGCCTCGTTTATCCATTTTTATCTCGCCTGAACAAAGTTCGGTAGAGACCTAGTAATCACTTTTCCTGTTGATCTGTTACGAAAATGTTAAAGTTTTTGTTTGATTTGCTCTCATTTCTTGATTTCTGCATCAGTTGCATTCACACTTGGTTCAAATGATCCTTGGGTAATAGCAAATGTGTGTTGATGAGGAAGATGTCCTAGTTTTTGTTTAACTTTCGCTCATTTCTTTTTCGTGTGCATCAATTTTGTTCAAACTTGAAACAAATGATCAGTGGGTAATACCAAATGTTTGATGATGAAGATGGTGAGGTTAAAGGTTATCTAGAGGTCAAAAGGTAACTTTGCTCATTTACTTTTTTCTGTGTATTAGTTGTGTTCAAACTTGGAACAAACGATCAGTGGGTAACACATGTTTTGTTTATGAGAAAGGAGAGGTCAAGGGTCATCTAGGGGTCAAAGGTCATATTGCATGCTTTATTGATCACGAAATCAGGCGAGACTCGTGGTTCACGAACCACCTCGTTTAGTTTAGCATTGTTATCACATGGTTTCTGTTAATGGTTGTCTGCATACCGAGTATTCACCCTTCTCCTTTGATGGGTATAATAGGATGTTCATGCACTAATGATATTCTACACACAGATTCTAAAGAAGGCATTTTGTTTGTAAAATGTAAATGTGAACCCTATAAAAGACTATAAGTGTAACCTCGGGAATGATTTTCACAAACAAAACGAACAATGTTAAGAATAAAAGGTTCCAAAAATCACAAAATGAAATAAAATGGTTTTAATAATAATACAGAGACGCTAAAAAGAGATTTTCTTGCTTATTGCCTTTTCACATGTATTTTGTTATTTTTTGACCTCAGGTAACATACGAATCGCTTTTTTATATCTTAATGAGAGATTAAAAAAGATCTGGACGTTCGAAAAAGAAAACAGTTGTAGTAATATCATAATTGCTTTCTGAATATCGGTTCCATTTGAAAGCGACGGAGAATCCGTGTTAGTGCAAGACTCCCTGAGTGATATCGCCTGTGTGTAAAAGGCATATCAGAAATCGTAAGGTTAGTGCTCCGGTGGATGTTGCTTCTTATTCAACAATCTTGGTGAAAGTCACCGTTATCAGTATGTGCTATGAAATTGGTAGGTACATTAAAGTTTGAGGTTTACCGCAAGTACATCCTAGCTACTACAATATATCCCCGTATATTTTTATCTGTGTGGAAATCTTATTGCAATCACAGTATCGATTTCAAATGTTTATCATCACTCTGTAAACTCCATTGAATTTGTAATCAAATTTTACAATTTCGTCTGTGATGTGATCACAGACGCCAGAGCAACATAATATTTTGCATTAAAATGAAATTAGTCCTACCATTATAGTCGTAAAACTTTGTTTAGGAAAAATGGTTTTATATATATATATATATATCAACGGCATTTAGTGCCGTAATTTAATCCTCGTGGCAATTTAGTTACGATCGCATTTACATGTACAGGAACCTAATGAAAATACTTAACAAATCGAAAATAAGATGAATGTATATGGTATCCCAAATTAAATTTGTACAACATGTTACAGCAGTAATACACTATACTAAACTGTTGACTAAACAAATATAATCCAATAAGCTGGGAAAAGTAACACGATTTCGAATAGAGCTACCATCTGTTATTTTGTTGATCTGCTTTGATATCTTTTATTCTAAGATATGGGAATAAATTACCCCAATTTACAAATAGATTTGATTTTTGTTTTTCAAAACGCGATCAGAAAGGTTCTGGAATAACAACAAGAAAATATTAGTTTGTTTTCCACTTAAATCTATTTATTTTATTAAGGTGACTACCAACACTATCCGTTCTTCAATGGTAATAAGAAATATATCTTTCTTTTTAAAATGGTTCGACTATCAGCATTAATATGAACAAATCGTAATTCTCATCTACCTGCCTGGTTGTGGCGTTTGAAATAGATGAGACAATTCATAGATGTCGTAAAGTCTGCAAGTAAATAAGAACTCTTACGATAAACTGAAATTTGATTAAGCCCAAATACAATAAATTGTTTACATCTATTTTCAAACGACAAATGATGTGTATTTCAAATCAAATTTATGAAGTAAGCACAATAATATACAAAATTTATTCGTGTAATTATTCAGCGCTGTGTGTCACAACCGTTTACAATTTCCTAAAGCGTATTTCGGAAGAGAATGAAATAATTCTGTCAACTACATGTATGGAAGTACGTGCTAGGAAAATTTGTTTGGTTACTACGAAACCACAGAGTGATCTGCGTGTAATCACATCTTGTAATTACTACGATAGCATCTTTAATAGGAGCGTGTGCTCAACAAGATAACAGACGGCGATCCCATCAGAAGGAAGCTACTTGTAAAAAAGCAGTCCATGTAATATTACTCTTCCAGCCCCAGTCGTTCCCATGCTAAATTAACGTCAAAATTAACGTCTCATTCTATCTGAGGAACGCTAAAACACTGATCGCGAAGACGACAGCCTGCATGGCGTATCGTTCGGGATTATCTACCTGTGTGCATATACACTTCTACTAAAATAACTTGGAAAAACAGGTTGGACCTAAAAATAGGTAGTGATGAATCGATCGCCGTGAAAGACTTGTTACCAAGTTGTAAGTGTACACTGAGTGGAAAATGAAGAATAATGTCATTAGGCAAACAGCCGTGCGTAACAGTGCGTGCAGGCCGATTTGGATGTCTGCCAGGGCTTTCATTACCGCAGGCTCGCCTGTCCGTGATGCCCCCTGTCAGGTGATTGATGATAACGCGACCAAATACGAGTCGTGTTCACACAGAATGTCTTATCATCGAGGATAATTTACCATTGTTGATAAGAAATTTGCTCTTTTCACCACGAATTCCGTCGGAAGTTACTTAACGTCGATAATGAGTCTCTTACACTCTAAGAAAAAAGGATCGTTGTAGAACCTTTTTTTGTCACTTTAGCAGAACTATTTTAGGTACTAATGAGAACCTTTTGGATCAACAACAAGCACCAAAATTGGTTGTGCTTTTGAATCTTTTGAGAATTGTTTTTTCTTAGTGTAAAATGCATGACTTTGTTCACCGGAAGTAAATTCGTTCACAATCTGACACTAAATTTGACGCTCAATAAGAATTACATGTAATTATCATCGACTTTTCTACGACCTAATGTATAGAAGCAAAACCTACGTTTAAGAGTGTCGAGATAACTTGAGGTTGACACTAAATTAGTTAACTACAAATGTGTTTAAAATCTTTGAGATTTTTTGAGTATGTGTTTCAAATGATACTTCAATTCCGAGGAAGAGATAGGTGAAAGAAAATGTTTAAATACAAAGATAAAAGCGCTACATTTCAGGAAGATACTGGATCTATATAATACATTTTTTGAAAAGCTGCAGATTTCACTGAAATTCACTTAGAATCTAACTCCCTTGTGGTTCCCTTAACCTCGAAGTTAGATAACTACGAGTTGACTTTAAGATAACCATGTTGAGTGTGAACCAAGCCCATCATGGAGGCAAGTGAACCACTGGCCACTCTAATTCTCGAGTTTCGTGGTCAGCACGGATAAAATCCGCTTTTATTGGATGACATCACGTGACTCTAGGATCCGGTACTCGGTCTTTTCTTACTACATGCCTCTCTCAGACGATAAGAAAGTGGAAATTGAGAGAGATTTTGAGTATTCGTTTCAAATGATACTTTAATTCAGATTGATGGATAGGCCCAAGAAGATATTCAAATGTTTAATTAGCAGATTAAACCGATAAATTTTCGCGAGGATACTGGATCTACGTAATACCGTACATGTTCTAGAAACGGTACTTTTCCCTTATAGTGTACTGTAGTTTTGTAATTAAGTAATTTTTTGAGGTCTTAAAATACATCTCACGAAATTATGTTGAGTTATATGGTAGGCAGTAAATTATCGGGTCACTGAGTCGGACAGAGAAGAAGTGGTGACGATAACAACAAATCTAGTGCTTGAAGCATCTGGTAAAATAGTTGACCTCTCTGCGGGGAAACAGGTACGCATTTTACAGATCAATGAATATTCACATCTCAGAATGACCTTATTAACACTTACGCTGCAAATTTACAGCAACAATGAATCCAAATTTCTGAAAGAAAAAAGGAAACATTAAAGCTTAACACCCACTAGCTTTCCTGGGTATTTTCGAATATCAATGTCAACGTTCCTGCTAAACTAATTAAAACTGATGTATGTTGTGTGTGCTTATTTGACAATACTTTGTAATTAAGAAACCGTTTAAGCGTTTTGTGTACTCTGTCTCGCTTCTCAAGTCGTACAGCACATAGCAATCATTCACATATCCACGAAAAACCTCAATCTCAACTGCGTATAGCGAAGACGATATCTCATTACATGAGAAGTCAAACGGGGTGTGGTTGTAGAGAGGAGATAAGGAGAAGCGGAAGAGGACGCATAACAGACATAACACAACACGACAACAGACATGATGGACCGTATTTTTCAGATGTATGTTGTCGTCCCAGAGTAGTTTGAGAGTCGTCTGGGCTTGTTCGGTAACAAGGCGCCATGCGAATGATGTATGCTATCTACGTTAGATCGTAACGTACTGGAGCGAGCAACATGTGGCTCTATGTGGATATGTGCAAAGTTGTAGACAAGTAGACATGCGACTTGCTATTAAGTGTATGTGTGTGTATGTGTGTATGTGTGTGTGTATGTGTGTGTATGTATGTGTGTATGTGTGTGTGCCTGTGCGTGCGCGTGAGTGATGTGTGGGTGTATGTGCGTGTGTGTGTATGGTGTACCGGTATGTGTGTGTGTTTGAATGAGTGAGCGTATGGACCCTTGTGTTGTTTGTCTTTAATATGTGTAAACGCGTGTTTTTCATGTGTTCCCGATAATTTTTGCATTGATTGATTTGTTTTTCGTTTTGGAATCAACAAGTCGATGTCTGTCTATTTCCGTTATTCGTGTGCGTTCGTGTACATTTTTTGATGTAACTTGAGAATGATCCAGTTGTCCATAAACTCTGGCATATGTATTAGTACAGTCAAACCATACACGTATGTGTATGTGTGTGTGCGTATGTGTGTGTGTTGTACCGGTATGTGTGTGTGTTTGAATGAGTGAGCGTATGGACCCTTGTGTTGTTTGTCTTTAATATGTGTAAGCGCGTGTTTTTCATGTGTTCCCGATAATTTTTGCATTGATTGATTTGTTTTTCCTTTTGGAATCAACAAGTCGATGTCTGTCTATTTCCGTTTTTCGTGTGCGTTCGTGTACATTTTTCTTGATGTAACTTGAGAATGATCTAGTTGTCCATAACCTCTGGCATATGTATTAGTACAGTCAAAACATACACGAGTGTGTGTGTGTGTGTGTGTGTGTGTGTTATGAGTGTATGTGTATGTGTATGTGTATGTATAAGTGTATGTGTGTGCGCGCGTGTGTGTGTGCGTGTTGTATGGTGTATGCCCTTGTATGTGTATAGTGTACCGGCATTTTTTGTGTTTGAGTGACTGAGCGTATGGACCCTTGTGTTGTTTGTCTTTAATATGTGTAAGCGCGTGTTTTTCATGTGTTGCCGAGAATTTTTGCATTGATTGATTTGTTTTTCGTTTTGAAATCAACAAGTCGAAGCCTGTCTGTTTCCGTTATTCGTGTGCGTTCGTGTACATTTTTTTGATGTAACTTGAGAATAATCCAGTTGTCGATAACCTCTGGCATGTGTATCTATACAGTCAAACCATACACGTGTGTGCATGTGTGTGTGTATGTGTGTGTGTGTGTGTGTGTGTGTGTGTGTGTGTGTGTGTGTGTGTGTGTGTGTGTGTGTGTGTGTGTGTGTGTGTGTGTGTGTGTGTGTGTGTGTGTGTGTGTGTGTGTGTGTGTG
>JZLH01S0041869.1:22220-27589 GCA_001188425.1 Eucidaris tribuloides
CGATGAATTAAAAAATGGGCTCACAAAGGCTACTTTGATTCTAAGAGCTAAAAAATAGCATTGACGGACTGTTGAACCTGCCGATTTTTGTTTTTTCACAAAGGTTACAAGACCATTAGCTTTTGCGAGTTAGTCTATCTTCCAGACCGCAAAATTACATTTTTCCCATATAGGGTATTACACATAAATTAAAAAAAAAGGCTATTGAACAAGGACTACTTTGATCTTTAAGAGCTAAAAATAAGCCCACATGATGACCGTTGAACTAGCCATTTTTGTCACAAAGTTTACTACCTTAACATGCCAAGTAGTCTATCTTCAGATTGCCAAAATTGAAGATTTTCCCAATAGGGTATACACATGGAATTAAAAACGGCCTGAACAAAAGGCTACCAGGAGATAAGAGCTAAAAATAGGCGCCATTGATGGACATTAAACCTGCCCGATTTTTTGCAGAAAATTTTTCAGATCCATAAACTGCCAGTAGTTATTTCTTTTCCAGACCCAAAATTACATTTTCCCATTGGAAACCACATAAAATGAAAAAAAAAAAAGGCGGGGCTGCGCAACAAAGATACTTTTGATCTAAGAGCTAAAAATAGCATATGATGGACCTTTGAAACCAGCCCAACTTTTTGTACAAGTTTCGTAACCTGAACTCCCAGTAGTTCTATTTCTTCCAGATGCCAAATTAGATTTTTCCATAGGATAAAACACATGAAATTTGAAAAATTAACCCCTAACCCTAACCCAACCCCTAACCCCTTAACCCAACCCTAGACCCTAACCCTAACCCTAACCTAACCCAACCCTAACCCTAACTAAACATTAGGTCTTCCTTCCAGCCGCCTTTCTTATATCTTTCAATGTACAAATGTTATGGTAACTTTAGAAAGCGACTTGGAGCAAAGACTATAGGACTTCATTACACTTTGAAATGTACAAATGTTTTAGACCTTTAGGCAAAGGCCACATTACTTTTGGTGAACGCTACGAGTGTCTAAAACTAACGTGTAGTCTTCCTTCCAGCCGCCTATCAAATATATTTTAATTGTTACAAACGTATGGGTAACCTTAAGAAGAGGCTGAGGCCAAGACTAACCGGAGTAAGATAGTATTATTTAGGGAATTTTTTCTATATCTCGACTAGGCCTATTCTATACCTTACCAATTCTGGGATTCTTAACTGATATCACCGTATGTGCGGGAAAAACCCCCAACCCTAAAACCCTAACCCTAACCCTAACCCTAAACCCTTAACCCTAACCTAAACCCTAATCCCCTAAACCCTAACGCCTTAAACCCTAAACCCTTACCTAACCCTAACCCTAACCCTAACCCTGACCCTAAACCCCTAACCCTAAACCCTAAACCCTAACCCTGAACCCCTAACCCTACAACCCTAACCGAACCCTAACCCTAACCCTTAACCCTAACCCTACACCCTAACCCTAACCCCTAACCCTAACCCTAACCTTAACCTTAACCCTAACCCCTTAACCCTAAGCCCTCTAACCTAACCCTAACCCCTAAACCCCTAACCCTTAAACCCTAACCCTAACCATAACCCTAGTAACCCTAAACCCGTAACCTAAACCCCAACCCTAACCCTAGTAACCCTAACCCTAACCCTAACCCTCTCCCTAGTAAACCCTAACCCTAAAACCTAACCCTAACTCAACCCCTAACCTAACCCTACGCCTAACCCTTAACCTTCTCCTAGGAACCCCCTAACCCTAACCCCCTAACCCTAACCTCTAACCCTAACCCTCAAGATCTTAAACTCCTCAAAAAAAGTTTGGAACATCTGAGTTTGATCGGTTATATCTCCCTTATCAGTAGAAATAATTTCAATGCAAGCTTGGTATTCATCGGAAGATTATTTAATTTTCTTTAAAATAAATTACCCTACTCTTGTGATTATTGCCGCAAGGAAAGGGGGCAAGTTTTTCTAAAATGTGGTGTAAAGTGCTAAATGAAAAGCTGGCCAAAATTGACCAAAGTTCGGTCGTCACCCAAAGCTTTTGTGTGTTGTTGATAACGTGGTTTTCCAATGTTGTCTTTGGGTTGTTATACGCTCTAATGTGACATTTGACAGTGGCGGATTAAAGAACGGAACCGGCCGTGCTAAAAGTAAGCAAACAGCAAACACAAAAAGGTGAAAAAACAACAAACAAAAAAACATGTATGCATTTAAAAACTGGACATAAGGGACATTTTAATCTCACGCGACCTTTTACCACTGAACATTAACACCACAAAGTGATAAAGTGTTCAGAAGCTTGATTTGCATGGATTTTTCTCAGAGGGAGGGGTATCACAAGAATGGACTGGCCTTGGCATTGCAGCCGCAAGACCTTCAAACCCCAATTGAACATTGGTGATCAACTTGTCCGGGCTGTATGGGAAGCCGAGTCACAAATGCCAGGCCGGGACATTGGGCAGTCTTGAGGGTTGGATGCCATCCCCACAGCAACGAATTCTCAAAGGCTCATCCACAGGCATGGGCGAGCGGCTGCCAGGCTAGCGGTGGCTTGCAGGCCACGTGGGTTCTTCCAAACGATTTGACTGAACTTGATCATGTTATTAAATTAAACATTGATGAAATCAAAGCATCCATGGGAAGATAACATTAAAAAAATGCATGCATATTCAAACCCCTGACACTTGTTTATTATCACCACTGCTTGTTAATGTGGTGAGTTACATGCTTATATTCCGATTTTTTAAAGCGCACATGCATTGTTTGTTTATCGTTTGTTTCACTTTTTTGGTTGTTGTTGTTGCTTTAACTTGTTGCAGGTGTTTTCTTTCAATCGCATGTCAATGGTTCACATCAATATGTGGCATAACAGCCAAAAGAAGGATGATTTGAAAACTAAACTATCACCAACAACAAAATTAGGGTGTTTTACCCGAACTTTGGTTCATTTTGCGCTTTTTCAATTTTCAGTTTACCCACCACAATTTTAATAAATCGGCCCTTTCCCTTTGATTGCATAATTCATAACAAGAAGGGTATCATTTTAAAAGAAAATTAAATGATCTTCTGTGATACCAAATACTTGCATTGATTATTACTACGAACCGGGTATTATAATCGAAATCAAACTCATGATTTCCAAAACCTTTTTTGAGGAGTTTTATTTGTCAAAAAACTATGTTCAAAATTTATGTTTCAAAATCTCGGTCAAAATAAGGAGTTTCTAAAATGCTATGTCAAAATCTATGTCAAAACTATGTCAAATTTATTGTCAAATTCTTTCAGTCAAAAATATTTCTAAAATGCTATTGTTTTAAAATCTATGTCAAAACTTTGTTCAAATTTAGTCAAAAATCTCTGTCAAAAATAATTGTTCTAAAATGCTATGTCAAATCTATGTCAAATTTATTACAAATGTGAGCCGCTCCGACGGTAGGGGGCAAAAGTCGCAAAAAATCGATTTCCGTTTTTTTCCCGATTCGAAATGTCCATAGTCTTAGCTTTAAAATGATGTATAACACTTGATATAAGCGCGAAAGGAAAGGGGGAAAAAATCCGACTGAAAGTTGAAGTTTAGGACAGCGCGCCACCTAAATTAACGGAGAAATCGGCGTTAAAAGTTTCGCCACGAATTCAATTCAGACTGGTGCGATTCTCGCCTGAATCGAGAAAATGAGTTTTGAAAAGTCCTTAGCAACGGGGGTTTTGCCTGCACCAAATGAGCTGAAAATTGTCATGGTGATAACCAATACTCTTTTTTAACTGCCCACAAAATTTCAAATTCAGTTATTAATGTTTTCTGGTAAAAAACTAATGACGTATTTGACCATGTAAAACGGAACTCGCTAGGGGTCTGCAGCCGATCGGCCTATCTGTGTCGCTATAAACATGACGATTTTTGCATCATTAATTTCTAAATAATTCAATCCGGCAAATCAGCTTTTCCATTATTCTTTATGTTGGTAATGCTTACAAACTTGAAAACCAGAAAGAAACCCTGCATATTAGTAAATAAAACGTTATAACCCGGTGCTCGCCGAATGTTAGTGCAGCCGTGAACTGCGGTGAATTTCCTTCCGTGTAGCAGTTTGTGTCGTTTGTTTAAAAATTTAACATGTGAAAACATCTCTTCAAAATTGAAGAGGAACGAAAATGTAAGATCGTTTATTATTTTGCTATTACTTTTCATATTAAATCGCAGAACCTATCCTGGCTGCCAAAACACTTCCATGGGAATACGGCAATACAATCGTCGTGTGACTATGTTCTTAAATTTTCATTTTTTTCCCAATATCTTGCTTGTTTGTTTGCTAGTGTGTGGGTCTATGTGACTGTGTAAATGTATGTATGCGCGCGCGCGTGTGTGTGTGGTTGTAACAGTGCAGTACAAGAGTATAACTTGTGAAATGTGCGTATGTCAGTTTCTTGACGCAGCTTTGAGTCAGTTGATATTCTTCTTTAATTACAGTCGATTGCGCCAGTACCATTCTGTGACCTCTAGCTCGATGGTCCGGCTTAACAAAAGACGTTTCAGACGCTCTTTTCATGCGGCAACCATCAATCGTTGACAACCCCTCGCGGCCGCGTGGGGTAGACCCGGAGCTTGTAGTGTTTTCAATAGTCCGCTTACAACACCCTCAGCCCTCAAACAAACCATGGACAAACTTACCTTAAAAGAAAGAACACTCTCCTTTTCAGTGTCAGTATGATACAATACTTTCTTTAATTACCTCAAAATTGAATACGTATCGACGTAAAAAGGGAGGCACGCAAGTAATTCACACCTCGCAACGCAGTGCAGCGTCAGTGCACCCGATCGTCAACTTTGAATACATCTGCGTTGGCATCGACTCACAGTCACTGGATCATTAACAGAGAGATTACAATTTTTTGTCCTTATAATTCCCTTTACCATTCCGAAACAAAAGAAAGAATTGAAAACAATTTCAATACGTGTCAACCCACGGCAAGATAAATCGTGGATCATTTGAAAAAAGAATGCACATTTCTTGTCCTTAAGATTCCTTTACCATTCCGAAACTAAAGAAAGAATTCAAAACAATTTCTGTTCGTGTCAACTCACGGCAAGATAAAACGTGGATCATTTGAAAGAGAGATTGCAATTTCTTGTCCTCAAGATTCCTTTACCATTCCGAAACTAAAGAAAGAATTCAAAACAATTTCTGTTCGTGTCAACCCACGGCATGTCCGCAAAAGAATAGGAATGCTGTATTCGTGATTCATTGGGATTTGGAAAGCGGAGACACACGGGTTTTGGATTATAGGGGAAAGGAAAAGGAGAGAATTCACTGCATGGTAATAGGGGAAAAAATACACAGGCGTCATGACGGGATACATGTAGCTACCCTCTTCCCTTTTTGACTTA
>JZLH01S0041870.1:8234-25905 GCA_001188425.1 Eucidaris tribuloides
CATAAATCAATCAGAAATCCAAATCCATCGAAAAACGACCGATATTCGGTCGGAAAGGGGCACGCCGAAAAAACTCACAGCGTACGCGCGCGTGCCGCACTAAAATCCCAATAGACCTGAAACATATGGTGTACCTGTTATATAAAAGTCATTTGGACCATTTTTATTTTTGACACGCCCGACACGCAGTGAACGACCGCGCGCCGGCGCGCACAACAAGTGTGTTGGACGCAAAAGATGACCCATGACTGAACTCTGACCCTTGCCCCAAGGTTTGGTTATTTTATTCGACGCCGGCTCGCAGATATCGCAATGTAGGTTAAGTCTAGCTTTTTTACAAATGACGTCATAAATGACGTCATAGGTGCTCTTATCACATGACCGGGTTACCATGCCGAGGTAATGAACACGAGTACAAAGCTATGCTAAGCTTAGCATGATTATTAACGCTATCGTTCCTTGATTATGGTTTGAACAAAAAGTGACCAGAAAGAACATGAATAAAGAAACAAGAAAAATATTCGGTACAACATCTATGGTGATACGCTGCGTTACGCGATCACCATATAAGAAAGATTTTGAACAATATCGTAGTGGTGATCCGTGTTACACGGGATCTACACAAATAGACTGATTTCGTACGACATCTATGAGTGATGCCGTGTTTACCACGGATGCACCAAACTAGAATGTTAATTCGTCACTTAGACGAATTGGTGATCCGCCATAACGCTTCGCGATCATTAAATTTAAAGAAAATGTTATCATGTACACAATTATCGTTTTTATGTTATCATTGCATGATTGCATCAAATCTCCCTCATCCACTGAATTGCTATTAAAACATGGTGTTGAACAATCGACGATGCGCGTACGCGTTTCCGTTGCGACGGCGCCGACGGTTGTGATTAGCAACCAGTGATATTTTGACCTGCAGTTACGTGGTACCAAGTTTGTTATCTTAATCCACCTCGCATTCATGATATAATGCGCGGAAATACGTATTTTATTTGGACGTCAGCAGAGACGTCACAAATATTCTAGCATGCACAAGTTAGTAAACTGAACTCTTATCTATACGGTATCAAAGGCTATCAGAATGAGGCATACCTCAGGGTGGGTCATGGTTTATTCTGAGAAAAATTGACGTGATATTAAACTTAAATTAACTACGCGTACGCCGTTCGTCGTGACACTGGCGCACGCATAATGATAAGCACGCATGATTACCTTTGACCTGAAGTTACTGTGTACCAGGTTTGGTAGATGTTACTCCGACTCAGTCATGAATATGCACGAAAATACGATTTGTTCTTGTGGGACGTCATAGATGAACGTCACAACACTTTGGTCATTAGAAAGACGAGCCTGAAATGCTATCTACGCATCATACTCAATCAGAATAAGCCAATAAAAAGTAGGGGGTCACCGTTAATCTAAAGAGTTATGATCATATAAAAAATGCCCATTATATTCACTACGCGCCCGCAATTCGCGCGCATTTACGTTTTTGTGGACTTGGAAGCGATATTTGGGTCCTAGTGGTCGCGAGAAAGGGTTCTTATTGATGGGAAAATTCAGTCAGAAATCTAAATTCATCGAAAAAACGACGATATTCGTGAGGAAATGGGGAGCTGCCGCGCGAAAAAAACGCGCGCGTTTACGCGCGAACACCCAATGTTAAAAAGACCTGAAACGTCATGTCTCGTTAATAAGAGTCATTTGGGCATTTTAAAACTTTCAAATTTTTGACGGCGCCACGTGCCTAGCCCATCATCGACGCGCGCACGCCACGTTGATTTGGTCCAAAAGTTGACCCTTACCTAAACTTAAGCTTCTGCCAAATTTCGTTGCTTTTGTCGACTGTCCGGCTTGAGTATATTGCAAATGTAGGCTAGGGACTAGCTTTTGGCTTATGACGTCACAATGACGTCATATACATTGTCATAGAATCATTCTGTAAGAGTATTTGACCATCGGACATAACTATGGCCAAAGTTACAAGGATGATTGACGAGTTGTTTTTTGAGATTATCTGGATGCCACAAAATGACCAGCAAAGAAACACGAATAAATAAATATAAGAAAAAGAAAAAAATTCTCAGCGATATTAATTCTATGGTGATCCCGGCGTATACCGTATTACGCGGATCACCAAAAAAATAAGAAAGATTCTGACCGAAATCTATAGTGATCCGCGGGTTTCACGCGGATCAACTTAATAGGTAATTATTTTAACACCTGTACGTTTATTTATTTGTGCAGGAAAACGATTTTATTGAATTTCTTTGTTTTGGGGCGAGGAGGGAGTGGGTTGGTTTGGTTCAGACAATTATTTTGTCATTTAAAGGCGGGGATCTCTCTTGCAATGCCCTAAAAAATTAACATTGTGCAAATACGAATGTCTTTAGAAGAAAATGCATCGTGGCAACCTTTAGGCAAAATATAGGAGCTAGACACTCAGTTTAGTGAAATATAGTGACGTTAGACTATTTTGAATTTTTCTCGACAGAGAAAAAAAAAATCCTAAAATAGAAGACAAAAGTCACGTATCTAAATCAAACGTGCCATTGGTTTTTTTTTTACTTTTTCAATGTCTAGCAATCACTGACCCCGGAGATCCCAGATTCACAGAACTGCCTCTCACAAATAGCCTAAGGGCATGGATTATCTTTTCCTGGTCTGCGGGGATGTTTGCAAATGAGATCCAGCTGGCCTTTAAGGGAATCTTATTTTTTTCAGCATTATTGCTTTTACTTTGTGATTCCCATTTATGATATACAGCTATCATATAGAATAATTGTGTATTTATTATGTTGTGTAACCCCTTATTACATGTACATGTCTATTGACATATGCCGTATGGTTTTTTGTTTAAATCGTATGAATGATAATGAAAACGAATTGGAAATGAATTGAAATTGCGACGGAAAGTCGCGTAGCTAGTGTGGCCGGTGCCTTTAGGTAGACGTGAGCAAAATGTTGTGCGAAATGTTGAAAATTTACCCAACTGTAATACCCAGGTATGTCGTTAATTTTACAGCTTTGTTTGGTTCATAAATATGACACATTATTTTCTCTTTGATTTCAGTTTCTTTCTCTGTTGATTATGAATGTATATTCTTAAAAGCAACAATAACAGGAAATACTTTGGAAATTGTTCTAATGATTCAATAATTAGGCTAATTAAAGGTCATGTTCCTCGGTCTCTACGATGGCTGATCATGTTACAACTCGCGCAAAAAGTTTGACACTTATAATAAAGTTAAAATATACCATATTATTTTTTTAACTAAAAGGAATTATTGTATATCAATATGATCCAGAACATTATTCCTCTTCCAGTATGACATGAAGTAACATGTGAGTCAGTCATGCATTGGCTGATTACAGGCATTAAACAATAGCAAGGTCAGGTAAAAAAATGCAAAAAATTGAGCGCTTTCAAATGCTAATATCAGGTCCTATCTTGTAGGCATACATGTCAACAATTTACAACAGGTGTTATGATTTGAATGAAATGTAGTAGGTGGCATCATGAGATTCCACCATTTAGGACTTAGACTTTTCAAGAGAAGGCTGCGACGGTCGATGTGCTGCCACTCATTTCAGAGCCAGGAGGACCAAACAAGATATTGTAACTGGTTTTGATTAGTCCAAGATACTGACATTGACCTTTCTTTTCATGACTAATTTTTATTAAAAAATTCCAGTGGGAATAGTGATGCAGTCAAGGATCGCGAACAATTTTCTTTTCTTTTCTAAAGTGGACATTTAACTTAATTTTGTCGTTCAATCGATCTTATGCCACATAACTTTCATAACTTGAAAGGACGACTGCTCCACTTCTGGCAATTTTTTACTGACCTTGCTATTAGTTCATATGCATGTAATCAGCCACGTATGACTGCTCACATGTTAAGCTTCATGTCATACAGAAGTGAATAATGTCTCGTCATATTGATATACAATAATGTACCTTTTATAAAAATGAATATGGTATATTTTAACTTTTATAAGTGTCCAAGAACTTTTTTTGCCGAGTTGTATTATGCTGGCGTGGTGATGTTCTGGGCCTGCGTCGAAAGATTGTTCAAATAGTATAACTGTCAGCACATGTCGTCAAATTCCCATAAAATGGTATGTATAAACGATCATGGACAAAACATGTAAATCGCTGGCAAAGTCAATTTCAACATAGTCTCACAAGTTTTTCGTTTAATCAATTGTCCTAAACGGTCGACTTATTGATGTGTGGACATGGAAAGCTCATATAGGTGCGATTGATCTGATTGGAATAATATTTTTGTTAGAGATCTGGACAAAAAAACATCGCCAATTCAGACACCACAGCAGGACGAGTTCTCTCATCACCTGCGGGCACAAGATGCTTGAGACGCAACAAAAATCGGCAATACACCAGCGACAGACATATCTTCGTCAGCCGGACGAAAGAATTCCGTTACGCACACACGAACTATGACGAATAAAATTGGTCGACTAGAGACCCAGCTGGACGATCTTTTATTTGTCCAGCTTGACGACCGTTTTATTTTACAGTCGTTCTCGATGAATAAATGATGTCTTCCATGATGCATGTTGTTTCTCCTCGCACTAATTGCCCGAATTTTAGGTACAATTGTCGCTAGCCAAACTTAGACGTTGTTAAATGTCCTCATAGGAAGCCTGAAGGTCACCAAAAAGGTCCAAAGGTCACTGCAGGGTCAATTGACCATTTTGAGCCCAATCTAAGTTTTTTGGGGCAAGTTTCTATTCATGTCCCATAACTTCTGGCTCACATTTGCACAAATTGTGACTAACGTGGGTGGTAGATGTCTCTATAGAGAGGCTTATTATAACCGGAAAGGTCAAGTCACTGGTATGAGTCCAATTCCTTTTTTAATTCCAGGTTAACCTTTAAGCAATGTCTCTCTTTATGCCCATAACAAAAAAGATGCCTGGCGTCATTTTTCAACGAGATTGACTGCTAGATGACCGATCATTATGAGATATTTGCCAAGTAAGCTTTATTGGCGTCAAATTTCAGTTAAATTTCGAAATTTTTAGACCTTAAAACTTGCCGACAGTGAATATAATTCTAAAAAGCAATTGATGAGTGGCTGGCCTTTTTCTACTAGATAGCGACCAGAAATACCAATTTCATGAAATACACATTCTCCGCATCGATATGTCGAGTGTTTGATTCATCCCACTACTTCTTGTTTTGGGCCAACGATGATTCAGGAATGTATAATGAAAACACAGGCATTTATTTGTTGTAACCACTTTATCAATAAAAGTAAACATAAAAATTCGAACAAGGTAAGTAATTTCCCCAAAAATCTTTCTATAATATCTCATATTCTGCGTACAAATCTCTTACAAAACTCTCCAAAATGATCATAACATAGGTAGGTGATAAAATGTATTACTCCAGGAGTCTTGGTGATCTAGAAATATATAAAACAAATCATTCCCCCTCCCCGCCGTCCATGTGTCTACATTCTTCAACTTAACATAAAAGTTAAATGTCCGCTACATGAAAGGAAAGAAATATTTAACTCTTAATGGCCGCCGGTGTGTCCGAAATCCCCTAAATGCGCGGAGGATTCTTCGGCGACGCGAACGGTTTTTCGGAAAACGGGGGACGTTGGTCGATATTCCGACCTTATATCGCCGATACCAGCGCATCGTAGAGCAAAACGATGCGTATAAAATTTTTAGTAAAATTTCATGTTCTTCTAACATTACAGAATTAATTTACACTTTTTTTTCAAAATTAACGCTCGTTTTTTTCGGTTGTAACCAAACTATATTGTTGTACTATGAAATCAAATCCATCGACGGTTTTTGCACACCAAAAATGTCAATAACTTCCAACAAATATGGTATCTTTTTACATGAATGAATAGCACATACTTGAGCTTTGATAGATGTCCAAATTTATGAAAATATGACAAATCAACACTGCGAAATATGGGCGCTGATTTGTATTTCGTATCAAAATAATGATTGTAAAAGTATTTCTCCCGATCAACGAAAACAGCTTTTTCCCGTTGTGAAAAAGAAAAATAGATTGCGCTGTTTAGACACGTTGAATGCACTATTCGTCTATCTCTTTGTTCATTTTCATGTCTGTATCTTGCTAAAATATACGTATTTTTTTTTTTACAGTTAGTAAGAATTTACATGATATTAGTGGGTTGAAATATAACTATAAATTAGCCTCAGAAACATAAACTGCTTAAAAATGCGATATGAACTAGACGGCACGGCCGCTGTCGTGATAGTCCCGCGTGAGTGAACATCTTATTCTATCAAATGTGTTTGGTGCTTCTTGTAATTGGATGAAGGGAAATAGCGCTATAATTATCAGAATTGTGAGATTTACGCGAGTTAGAGCTGAGCTTGAAGTTTAGATATATTGTTGTTACCACGGATCACGATGATCAACCATTATAATTTTGATCTACTTGATCGTTCTGTTACAACAGCGTATTTGGTGGGTAAAAGCGTCTATTGAAATCAAAAGAAGAAAGAAGGTTCCCCTCTGCCAGAAATTATAAAAGGTAAGAAACCTACGCCCGCGAGAACCGGGACGGTTTGTTAGCGACATTCCATTACAGGGCGGAGAAAACAGGGCAAAAGGAAATAATCCTTTTGTGGATATATATCATAAACAGTATAACTTGAATGAACAACGCCTGCGATGAGATCCCTAATAGAACGTCTAAACACATGTGTTAACATAGCGTGCAAGAGTCTTGTATCTTTATTATCTTTTGGAACAATTTGATTGATTTTGACCGGTTTTAGGTAAGTACTTTCGCGCTTGTCGGACAAAGCCGACCAGTACACAATGACGTCACTTTACAAAGGTCCAGATCATTGTCGAAGGTCATTCTTGAAAAGTATTCACCCCGTTCGTTGTTTGACACTTCTGCTGGATCGTGTGATACGTGTAATCAGACATTAGTTTCGTACGTGCGTGTCTCAATCTACTGATTACTTGTACTTTGATAACAAAATGTTAATACGATAGAATACGGTACTCAAATGATAAAGCTGGTTGCTTCTGTTTTACCACTGGTTTTTTTGACACATGACACTCTAACACTCCTCCCTGAAGTAAAAATCCTCAATTCCACCACTCCATCTTGAATCACCAATCACATGGGCAAACCTCTCTAATAGAATTAACATCAGAAGTAAATAGGCAAATCAGCGCGAACTTCTGAGCTATCGTAACAGTTTTCCGCCCGAGCACAGTGCACGTGTCCACTGAGAGTCCCCGAACAGTGAGCTATTAATCCCGATAAAATGGTAATGAACACTTCCAAAACTCGTTGAAATACGCAAAATTTTCCAAACGTAGCGAATATTTTATGTTTTACATTTTCTGAAAATATAGTTTGTCCTTTCGCTTTCATGTAATTTTTAACTCAGAAGAGTGACATAGATCGAGAAATATACACCAATGAAAAATTGCCCGTTTAAAATCCCTCATTTGGTCGCAGATCTGCGACTTCGGCAATTCTGTTATGAACCCCTCCCCAATTTTCTTAAAATCATATTAAATTACTGGTTATTGTTTTTCACCTTTGAAAAAAAAAGCTTCGAAAGTTATGCACACTTACAAAAAAGCCATCTAGTATAAGAACTATGATAAGTGTTTCAACCCATGGAGATCACTTTTTACCCTGCATCCTCATCCTTATTGCAACGAACTGACTAAAAAGGGCCTACATCCCATCTTATATCCAACTCAAAGTAATAACTAAGAACATCAATTTTAATCCTTATACCTCACCTGACCGAAATGAATCTAACTACGAACTCTTTTGCCTCCATTGGTGCCTGGGCAATTTGAATCACGACGAGCATGAGAGCCGGACGTGCTGCGTAGTCCATTCTTCACCACATCTGCCATCTTCTAACTCATTTCCTTTTTAAGCGCATTAGAAAAGTTCGCCTCTCCTCAACCGACGCTATAACAATGGAACTGCAGCGGTTTTGCAACCAAAGTTTTAATTATTACTATCTGGGGGCTTCCTATCTTGCCTGTAAACTATTTGTGCTTGTCACCTTAACCCAGATCCTTGATCTTACGTTTATAACATTGACAATCGGTAATAAATGTCTGACGTCAGCAAATTAAAGGTAGTGACATCATTGGGACACTTTGAAATGCCTCAAGAACCAAAGAGTTGAAATATATAACCAGCTGTTCACT
The DNA here is from genome assembly GCA_001188425.1 of Eucidaris tribuloides. Taxonomy (NCBI): domain Eukaryota; kingdom Metazoa; phylum Echinodermata; class Echinoidea; order Cidaroida; family Cidaridae; genus Eucidaris; species Eucidaris tribuloides. The sequence continues at coordinate 16,468 of JZLH01S0041870.1, forward strand.
AGCAGATGTGGAACTCCCACCTGGGAGATTTGTCTGTAATTTTGCTTTACTTAAAGGAGAATCAAGCATACAAGCAGGAGTATCTATTCTGCCGTTTGACCGGTAGGATAAAAATAAGCCCCATAGAGAGCCACACAGCAGGTTTCCATGCTTCTAGTGATATTGACATTGTTTGTTTTAGAATGAGTGAACGTTTGACTACAAGATTTTCACAGGAGAATCCTTGCATAGTTTACTTGATTCTAGAGTAGTATCAGCCCAAGTTGAGGACTACCCCCAATCATGTCATTTACCTTTAATCTCTAATGGCGTGGACCATTTTTTTTTTTTACTTAAGATGCCACTTTCTTGTTATCTTGACACGTGAATTAAACTTCAGAAAAAAAATAAGTCCACCCAGAAATACAGAAATTAATTTTCTGAAAACAACACAAGACCAGACAAATACAAAAGTAGCATTGGCAGCTACGTTGTCATTACGGTAAACAGGGGATAAGGTGATCGCCAAAATATGTTTCGCCCAGTTTTGCATACATACAAACTTGCTCAAAAATTTATTATTGGCTCAAAAGGTTTATGACCCCTGCCAGTGACCTTTGACCTATTGGTGACCTTCAGCTTCGTATGAGACATCCACCACCCAAGTTGGTCACAATTGGGCGAAGGGGCAAAATTACGGGACATAATGGAAACTTGCTCAAAAGCATAACATTAGGCTTAAGAAGGTCGCTGACTCCTGCCAGTGACCTTTGACCTTTTAGTGATATTTATACCCTATGAGACATCTACCATTCAAGTTTGGTCACAATCATACAAATGAGGGCAAAGTTATGGACAATAATAGAAACATGCTCAAAAACTTAACATTGGGCTCAAAAAGGTCATTGACCCCCTGCCAATGACCTTTGACCTTTTGCTCTCCATTAGACATCTACCCCCAAGTTCAAAATCGAAATTGTACTCAATTTTGACCCACATGCAACAAAAACTTGGCAAATATCAATTAATTATGTTGTCACCTTGCAGCCATCTTGGAAAATGACCGCCATCTTGGATTTCTTCGTGGCCAGGATCTTTTTCTGAAAGAGTGACCCTAACCCTAACCCCATCCCTAGTCGTACTCCCATATTGCGTCTCATTTTGTTTTTTGTTTTTTTAAATTTGTAAATATTAATAATTTTGTGTTGCTTTTAATAACAATAAATAAACTTTGCTGGCAAAGCTTTTGATATTATTGATTGTTTTAATTGATTTTTCTGACCTTTGTTATTTTTGTAACGATTTTACTACAGGACCTTGGTGTAAAACAGTTCGCAACTGATCTTGTAATCCTGTATAAATATGTTTTAGTAAATAAATAAATAAATAAATACTCTATATTTGCACCAAATTTTATACTTGTGTCATCAACAGAACGATTATGGCTCAAAATCACTTTTATCTGCTCCACTACATGCATGCGTGCATAGTAAGTAATGGGCATTTTTTTAATCAGTCATAACTCTCTAGAATTAAAGGTGACCCCTAGTTTTTAATATTTATTCTTATAGACTATGATGTGTAGGCATCACCTTGCATGCCACATTGTTGTTATGATACCTATGACGTCACAAAGGGAAATCGTTTTTCGTGTGTAATTATGTCATACTGTAGTCGAGTAAGATAACCAAAATTAATATACAGTAACTTCAGGTCAAAGGTCATCACTGCTACTAATCATATGTGTGCGGGCGTCACGACGAACGCGAATGTTACATTAATGTTTGATGGAGAATGTAGAGTGAAACGGGAAAGGTTTTTGAAAAAGTAATGATACTTGATATAGATTATCATATTTTCTTTAGATTTAATTATCCGAGTGAATACGCCGATCACCAGTTCGTCTTAGCGACGAATTAAAGTCGGGCATTTTAAAATCACTCATAACGCTCTAGAATTAACGGTGACCCCATTTCTTATTATTTATTTTGATAGCCTATAATGCGTAGATAACATTTCAGGCATGGGTGTAAATCTGGTTCGAGGAGTGGGGGTATGATCGATGAAATTTCAAAATTTGGGGGACACCCCCAAATCAAGGACTATCTATTGAAAAGAGAACACCTTCAGCGTGCAAAACACACCACTATCTCCTATCTCCAAACATTAGCATATAACATTTATTATTATTACATTTTAGACCTTTCACGTAAAGTGTGTTCTCGATCTTTTGCTGTGATATAAAAGCAGTAAATTCCATAGCATTCAATGTTATAGTTAGATTGCAAGGGCCTATGTCAACGTGCAAGCAAGCGAAGCGAGCTCGAAAAAATTTTAAGACCTGTTAGATCGCATGGTGTCCAATAACATCTTATAAAAGGAGAAAATATTTCTGAAATGTCTCAGATTAAGAGACTGAAAAAGATCGTCAAACATAATAATGCCAGCGAGCCTTAGAAATTGAAGTAAGTGTTTTCATATTCGGGATACAAATTAAAGAGAAAAGTATCACTTAGTGGCAGTTAAATTAGAACGGGTGAATCTTTAATGTGAAAACACCCATTGTCACTTGTGAGGCTTATCGGAGGTGGAAAATTTGATAATTGTTTTTATCTGAAAATAAAACGATTATGGAAGTAAAAAGGGGCACTAATTTTAAAGGTTATTGACATGATTGGGAACACTTGAAAATGCCTCAGGAACCAAATGAGTTGAAATATATACCAACTATACATCAGCTAGAAAGGATCTCCCAGCTGGAAGGATTTGTCTCTGATTTGATTTCTTAAGGAGAATCAAGCATGAATATTAATTCTATCAGGGCACGATAAAAATAGGACCCATAGAGAGCCACACAGCAGGTTTGCCTGCCACGAGGGAAATTGACATTAGTTATTTCAGAATGAGTCAACGTTTGACTACAAGATATTCACAGAAGAATTCTTGCTTAGTTTTTTTTTTTATTCTAGAGTAGTTTCAGCCAAAGTTGAGGACTACCCCCATACATGTCATTTGCCTTTAAGGGATCATTTTGATGCAAACGATTCAAAAGCGCAATCACTAAAAAAGAAAACGTTGTAGAAAGGAATTTTTTAAAGGTGTTTTATGAGAAGAAAAAAAGGTAGCGGATACAAAAAGTCCTAGAATACTGGGAACACTATTTCACCCTCCCCCCCCGATACGACACACACACACACACACACACACACTGCTGCAGCGGCGCGCCGCGCGCAGCACTGATTTTGAATAATCCTTTAAGATTGCTTTAAAGGTTTTTGGAATATGGAGCAAAACATCATGCACCATTTTAAAAGATGAACTGGACGTCATCTTTAAAAAGATGCTGTCAGACTCGGGTGGGCTCCTTAAATCCTCACATGAAAATGATCTGCTTTTTTTCTCACATTTTGGTTGATAATTTACAATGTTTCCTTAGGCTTACATTAGCGTTATCTCTGCGCTAATAGGTATAAGGATATGATGCCCATTTGGAACTGCGACGGAAAATCTTTAGTAAATGAACATGAATGAGAATATTGAAATATATATAATATATATAATATATATTATATATATATATATATATTATTATATATTAAATCGGAGGAACATCGGGATATTGAATAAAGATGGGCCTATTTTAGCATTTTTAATTTTATAAATGTTATATAATATTGAATAAATAAAAGAATATTTTTTTCTTGAAAGGCGGAGGTATATTTTTTACAGATAATCACCGCCTTCCGCCAAAAGTGTGGACATATCCCGCAATCCCCCTCCAGCCAATTCACGACAGTGTACTTTAATTCGGGCAGTTAAGATTGCTGGTCTCTGTCTGCCAGTACAATACCACACTCTAAAACTAACGTTTTGAATAAATATATTTTTAAAGTCGGAGGAACACATTTCAAAATAATTGATTATAACTATACCATCATGCACTGGAGACTACCTTTAAAGCAAGACCATACGCAAGAATTTTCTGGGGTCAGAATGTTCAAATTATTGACGGGAGGTGCAAGCGAGGGAGTGAAGCGACCGAGTAAGAACTTTTCAGGTTTTAAGAATTGAAATTGAACGATCTTAAGCATTTTAAAGGCATTTCAAGAGAAATTTTCACAATATAGCAATTTTATCAATGATTAATTGGTGATCCGCGGTTACGCGGATCACCATAGAGTTTGTACGAAATTTTCTTCTTACTTTGTTTCTTTGTTTGTTTGTTTGTTGTGTTTCTTTCTGGTCATTTTTGTTCAGACGGTATCTCAAGAACGGTATTGACAACGATATTGTAACTTGGCATAGTTATGTCAATACCTCGGCATGGTAATCTTGTCAATGTTCATTAACCTCTGTGACGTCATATATGACGTCATTAGCAAAAAAAAGTTAGACTTAACCTATATTTGCAATATCTCAAGCCTTCCGTAGAATAAAATAACCAAATTTGGCAGAAGTCAAGTTGAGGTCAAGGGTCATCTCCTGGACATAACCACGTGCGCGCGCGTCTCGTCGGGCGTGTATAGGCGCGTCAAAATTTTAAAATGATCCAAATGTTTTCTTATTAACAGCACTATATGTTTCAGATCATTTGGAGCATTTTGGTGCGCGCGCGTACGCGCGCACCCCTTTCCCGACAGAATAAAAGCATTTTGTTCGATGGTTTTGGATGTCTAACTGAATTCTACGTCATTTAGAACCATTTTACGTCCACCAGAACCCCAAATATCGCTTACACGCCCGAAAATCGTAAATGTGCGCGCATGCGCGCGTAGTGAATGACGGCCATTTTTAATCACTCATAACTCTCTAGAATTAACGATGACCCCTGCTTTTCATTGCATTTTCTGATAGCCGATGAAGCGTAGATAACCTTTCAGTCATCGTTTTCCATGCCAAACTGTTGTGGCGTCATCTATGACGTCACAAAGAAAAATCGGATTTCGCGCATATCTCATGACTGGAGTCGAGTAAGATAACCAAACTTGAGGAGGGCGCCCTGTATATCGTTGACGGAACATGTGTTTTTAATGTGACTCCAATTTTCACCGGAATTTAACGGTTTTCAGAGGAATGGTCGGTAAGAACATTGATTGGCGTTTTAATTACTAAGTTAGCTCTACTTCTAACCGAACATAGGTCCAAAGCAACAACGAGATACGCCAGATAAACTCTCGTCAAAATTGAACCAGGCAAAAAAAATGAAACTGAACACGAGTGACCAGACCGGTTCCTCACGTACGGGAGGCGCCGGCGCGGGCTCGAGTGAGCAAGTGCCTAAGGTTATGCTGCATGACGGTGAGTCAGCCGTGGAGTCTATGCCCGAAGCAAGACGTTCTTTAGCAATGCCGATTGAGTTGGAGGGACACAATCCACCGCAGTGGTTTACCACTTTCTTTCAACAAATCTAAAAACGTCTTGAGGACAGTATCGAGTGCTTGCTAGCCAAAAGGTCTTGCCCTCAAAGTCTCAGAAAATGTGGAGAAACTGACAGCCTGTACAATACAGCTTGAACAGGTTGAAATGGAGGTGAAAAAGCTGAAGTCAGAAAGGGAGTCAATGATAGCTAAGCTTGACGATCTGGAGAACAGAAGCCGACGAAACAATTTGGTCTTTCATGGTGTCCCGGAGAGACCAGGGGAGGTTTGCCACGACACGTTGAAGGATTTGTTGCAGGTCTTTGTCGGGATTGCATCGGAGGATTCGCCGATCGAAAGGTGTCACCGGACGCCTAGCTCACCAGCGTCTAATCAATCTCAGGATTCTCAGAGGAAACCAAGAGTTATTCATGTGGCTTTTGCTACATTCCAAGCCAAAGAAGCTGTCGGCAAGGCCTGCATTGCAAAGTTTCGTGAGTACAAATTCAGAGATGTGAAGATTTTTGTGTCTGAGGATTTCTCACAGCGTGTACTCCAATTGAGGAGGAGCAAGATGGACAAATTGAAGGAGCTCAAGGCTGAAGGAAAAAAGCCCTTTTTCCTTTTCCCGGCTAAGCTTGGCTTCAGAGGACGAGATGGAAAACTACATATTGTGGCTTAGTTAACAGGTTGATGTTTTGTCACAAATGAAACATGACTTCTTCTCTCAAACTCTTTATGGTCTACAGGAAACATGTATAGAACTAAATCTAGTATAGTTTAGAGTTGGCTATATTTCCAGGTTGCCTGTGGCAATATTTATGGTTTTTGTTGTTTTTACTTCATTCTTACAAGTGTTTATGAGAGTTTTGCGAGTTAGAAGTTAGAGTCGTGGACTCTATGTTATTTGTTTCATGTTGAGATGCACGTACTGTTATGTACTGTTAATATCGGCCTTTAAATTTAACTGTTTTTAAGTACAAGTCAAGACCGTTAGGTTCTGGGTTGCACTTGTTTTGTCAATAGGTATTCCTGTACTTATATGCTGGGCTGTAGGTTGATTTGAAGCCCCGCATTCAATCTTGTGCTTGCGTTCCCCTGTTGTTTGTTCAAATGTATACTTTTATGCTATTTTTATTTTCATTTTTTTTTCTCCATCATTGTTTGCTAAGGTTTGTTGTTTTTTGGTACAATGGCAGCTGTGCTCTTACATTTTTAGGGGTTGTATATTTGATATGTTTTGTGGCAGATGTTTAATATGTTTTGGCTGTGTTCTTGAATCAACACTCATGGGGTATTTTTACTTTCATGCAGGGTGGAGCTGCTCCCCTGGTATTTGTATAAATGAAAAATGGCTTTAAAATTACACTCTTTTAATTGTCGAGGTTTACAGAATTTTCATAAAAGAAAAAAAAATCATTATTTAAAAAATTTGGGAAGTGATATTATATTTTTACAAGAAACACACTCCGATAAAAAAGATGACATTTTATGGAAGAATCAGTGGGGGGATTCTGCATGGTTTTCAAGTTTTTCTTCAAACAACAGAGGAGTGGCTATTTTGATTAGAAAGCATGTAACAGTAAAAGTACTTTCATTATTTAGTGACCCAGAAGGAAGATTTTTGATCTTAAAAGTTAATTTGAATGAGTTACATATGACTCTGGTTAATATTTATTCCCCTAATACAGATGATCCTGATTTTTTAGTGCACGTTTTTGCAGAAATAGATAAACTAGATAGTCCTATATTAATGGTGGGTGGTGATTTTAATTCTGTGTTGGGCCCACTAGACTATCAGGGTACTAGACCACAACATTCTAACAAGAAAACAAGCGAAATGCTATCTGTTATTATGGATGAATATGGTTTGATAGATGTATGGAGACATTTTCACCCCAATCTAAGGCAATATACACGTCATCAGAAAACCCCTCGAGTTCTATCGAGACTTGATTTTATTTTGGTTTCTAGCAACTTTATAGACAACTGTGTGAGTTCTAAAATTATACCTGGACTACAATCTGATCACTCCATTGTCCAGTTTTTATTTAATGATAATCACCAAAGAGGGGTAAGGGATTTTGGAAATTGAATTGCCACTATTTACACCATGATTCTGATTTTATTAATTTAATCAAAGGAACTATTAGAGATTTTAAGAAAATCACAAAGAATCGGATTGCAACCCCAATAGCTTGTGGGATGCGTTTAAGTGTTATATAACAGGTGTGTGCATTGATTATTCTTCCAGGAAGAAGAAAGAAAGAAATAGAGAAAAGAACAAACTTTTAATAAATATTAATAGAATAAGAGAACAATTGTCCAATACTGTCCCTGCTTCTAATGACAAATCTCTTCTTACACAATTAGAAGACCTTGAAGATAAATTGAATAAAATTTATGATTATGAGGCAAAGGGGTTAATTATAAGATCCAGAATTCGATGGTTAGAAGAAGGGGAGAAAAGTTCAAAATATTTTTGTAGTTTAGAAAACAGAAGTTGGCAAAAGAAAAATATTTGTATGCTGAACGACAGTGATGGAAATCTTATTACTGATCCTGATGGAATTTTAAGAGAAATTTAAACTTTTTATGGTAATTTATATTCCTTACAGGATAATAATCATGGTATCATAGATAAAAATGAAATCAACGAAGCTCTTTTTGATAAACTAGATATTCCTAAACTATGCGAAGATCAAAAACAGCTCTTAGAGACCCCTCTCTCTAAACAAGAAATTTATGAGGTAATTAAATCTATGAAAACTAACACAACTCCTGATTTTGATGGCCTTCCTGTTGAATTTTATATTGTATTTTGGCCCGACTTATGTGATATGTTGATAAACTCCTTTAATTTCTCTCTACAAAATGGAATGTTATCTCCCTCACAGAGAAATGGAGTGATTACCCTCCTGCCTAAGAAGGATAAAGATCCTTTACAAATTAAAAATTATCGACCTATTACATTATTGACAACTGACTATAAGGTTTTGGCTAAGTGTTATGCTAACCGCCTCAAGTGTTGCTTACAGGGTCTTATCCATACTGACCAATCTGGATTCATGAAAGGTAGAAACATTGGTAGCAACATTCGATTAATTTTGGATATGATTGAATACACTTATTTCGAAAATATTCCAGGATTAATTTTGTTAATTGATATTGAAAAGGCATTTGATAGTGTCTCTCACACTTTTCTGTTTCAAACTTTGAAGCACTTTATATAGACTTATAGACCTAATTAAGACTTTGTATTCTGCGCGCCATAGTTATGTAATGAATAATGTTTTTTTAACTAGATCGTATTTCTATGAAAAGAGGTATATTTCAAGGATGCCCAATTTCCCCATATCTATTTTTGTTAGTTATTGAGATAATGGCTCTTTCTGTACGTCAAAATGATCTTATCAAAGGCATTCCTATTAAAAATCAAGAGGCCAAGATATCCTTATTCGCTGACGACTCTGTTTGCTTTTTAGATGGGTCTGATAATTCCTTTTCTCAGCTTTTTGAAACGCTATTCAAATTTGGCCATTACTCTGGGTGTAAAATTAATTTTACCAAAACTGAGGCTATTTGGATTGGTTCCAAAAGAGGATGCCAAGAATTCCCTCACATTAACCGTGGTATTTCATGGAAAAGATCTCAGTTCAAATGTTTAGGGGTCAATTTCTCCTTGAATGTTGGGTTAATGTTTGATTTAAATTATGAAGAAAAATTGAAAGGAATTAAGCAAACAATAAATTGTTGGCGAATGAGAAATCTTTCATTAATTGGTAAAGTTAGTGTAATTAAAACCCTTGTCCTGCCTCAGCTGATATACCTGTTTTCTGTTCTTTGTATCAAAATACCTCTTTCCTTCTTTAAAGAGGTGAATAAATTATTTTTCAAGTTTATATGGAATGGAGGCAAAGATAGAGTTCAGAGGAAGGTCATGTGTAATGATTATAATCAGGCGGGGCTAAGAATGATTGATCCTTTGATCTTTGCTACTGCCCAAAAGATGTCAAGGGTGAAATATCTATTAAATGATGGTTTCGATGCTCTTTGGAAATGTATTGAATTTTCTATTTTGGAAAATTTAACCAAGATGTTA
>JZLH01S0041873.1:5454-20047 GCA_001188425.1 Eucidaris tribuloides
AACTGGATTGATGATCGCTATCTTGCTGGGTGTCCTCACCGTCGTTTCTTTTGTAGGAGTATTTGTCGACGGATGGGGAGCGGTAAGTTTGTTGATGTCTTTGTATTCTTCGTTGTCATATACCTCATATTCGTTTTCTCACTTTTTCTCATTCAAGTTCGTCATTGTTAATTTCAATTTCTTCGTAAGATGACAGGAACGCACAGTTGTTCAAGTCAGTGGTACTCAATACAAAATCGAAATGGTCTATCGTTAATCACTTTTATCATTCTTCGTAAGAATTCGTCAGATTTAATAAAAATTTCCCCTGTTATGATCAATTCAAGAACTTTTTGTCCAACTGATTTCAAATTTTTTTCATTCAAATTCGTTGGCTATCGTACTTGTGTGTTTTGAAGAATATGAATGGCAAAAAATGACAGAATTAGTTTTACAAAGACAAACTCGATTATCACAATGTGCAGAAGATCATCAGGTGAGACAAAAATGATTTTGAATCCTGATGAAATTGTATGAAAAAGAATTAAATCCTAATACACCAATTTTATTTGTAAATAATCTAATTCACCTATTTTTTGCTCCTTAAGTCTCCTTAAGTCGAAACTAAAGTTAACAGTGACAAACTTGAGTGAATTAAGAGTGCACATGAGCGAAAAACATGTCTGAGATGCTCTTGAGAGAGGAGTTTTAGTCCGCAGCTCCACCCATACACCCGAAATGTTTGATAATATGAGCTTAACTCAAGGTAAAATGAATGGAATTTCGTGTCATTTATCGATATGATCGATGTCTTTGTTTTCAAGGTTTGTTTAGCTGGTAACAATATCAAATATTCACGAAAGAAGATCATAGAAGATGTATAGTTCTTACTTCTTAGAAGGTATTAAACGTACAGACTGGTTTTAGAACACACACCTACAGAAAGACGCATAGACATTTCAAATATTTTTGTCTTGTCAGTATTTCCATTTATTACAAATAACTTATAACAAGTTTGTAATATCCTCACGAATATCCTGAAAAAATACATCAAAAGAGCACTAATTATACATTTCGTGCATTCACCTCGCCATTGTGAAGCAACATCTGTAAATTAGTAACTTTTCATCTGTCTATTCTTAGCGGAAATCATTATAAATATGATCAGCATTATGATATTGTTTGATGGATTCTTACACCATTCCAAATAATGGCCTTTTATCATGTTTATTATTTGATGTGTTACATTATATTAATATAATGCAAAGCGTAAATTCTTTGTTCTTCAAAGGAACTCTCTAGCTCTCTCGAGCTCTCTAGTAATATACACTGAATACAATAACCTGCATTTAGTTTATGTAAACATGATAAAGCGCATTAACAATGGTTCCGCTCTGAAAAAAAAAATCTGAGCTATATGATCATCCATGCTACTAGTATCTCTGATAAAGTCTATAAAAATGAGCCCTGATAAAAAAAAATAGTTCAAAACGATCATTAGGTGTTTTATAGAATTTGTGTCCCCAGGACATTAATTCATGTACCAACTATCTGTACATATTTTGCTAGTGACAACATGTCTAAAGTTTTGTGTTCTGCATGGGGTCAGATTATTCAGATATCAAAGTGTGACAATTATTTGAGTGTTAAACAGTGTCTGTAATATTACGTAATTCTTCAAGAATCAAAATGTTGGTATGTTAATAATCAAGACAATTCATTACTCGTTGTTATTTCATTTCATTTTATATTCCCAAAGACCTGTGCCCAGGGCCCTCCCGGCCCAGCCGGACCGCCCGGTCCACCTGGCCCCGACGGGAGCCCGGGGGATGGAGAACTTCTCGACTACAACAACTGGAAACAGTGTGCGTGGTACTCGGCCAATGGGAATGATTACGACACCATATACGTAAGTATAAAGTGTACATAGCCCGTCGGTTGTCCGGCACAAGGGCCGTAGCATATGTTCCCGGCAGAAGGGCCTTAACAGTAAATTTTCTCTAATTTGAGAAATATTGTCATTTGATATTTGCACTTAGCAGACTGACAGAAGGATCTAAAACTATCATACTAATTTGATTTCATATGAAAAGAGCCAATGGTTTTCAAGTTAGAGACAACGTAGTGTTAAGGCCCTTCTGACGTGATTATGTCTGGGCCCTTCTGCCGGACAACTGATTCTTTATAGGAGAAGGCATCTGTGATGTACCAACACTGATTGATTTTTTTTAATATTCTGGTTAGCACCAGTGTAAGGTTTCCACGCCAAAATGTCATGGAATAGACCAGTTTTATAATGTATTCAGATTTATGCACATTTTCTCACCCAAAGCCTGGTGATGAGTTATTTCTTTCATATTTGGTTGAGTACACAGTTTCAATGCTAAAAATGCAACCATGCAGGTTGTCAATAAGAGTAACCTTTGTCAGAAAGGTATACATTACGTAAAATTTGGATACATGAAAAAATGGATTAAACTAGGTGGGATTTCCTGGGTCTCTGTGATAGCTGTTTTCAAGCGATTTTAGATCTGCACATAAATAAATATTTACTAAATCCAAGTGGTTGACTGGTTCATTGATTTAATTGAATTACGGCACTTCAATAAGTTACGTTGTACGAGTATGTTGGAACTTTCTAATAAAAGATATATCAATCCTTTTAATAATACATGTATATAAAATTGATACATAGCACCTTGAAGATTAAAAAATTCATGGATATTGTTTCATTCATTTCCCGAAGATTGCCTTCCCCATCCCGAAAAGTAAGATTTCCTGAACTTGGGGAAATTTCTTTCAATGTGGAAAATTTCCACATTGTTATAGGCACACTGCCTTCTTTGACTACTGTAGAAAATGTCTATCTTCAAAAAACGTTGTTATCACTTGTAGTTTTCAAGCGTTTCAGTGCATGTATAACCCACATTTTAGCCCGATTTAAATATTATCATACCTATTGCTATGAAGAACAGTGGTTGTGGGGGGGGGGGGGGTAGGGGCACACAAGGTTTTGCATTTGACTCCATATAAAATTACTATTACCCACCATGGTGTGACGTATAGTGAGGTACAGTAACAGTAACAACTAATGTACGTAAACTGTAAAAGATTGTAAAAGAAGCTCAAATATTTGTCAGCAGGTTTCTAATAGAAATATGCATCAAAGTTGCGAAAAGGTCCATTATTTTCTTGTGATATAAGCATCCATTTTCATTACAATTTAATTTGCACCTTTAATTAGCTTCAGTGAAATACATGTATTTGAACACTTAATTGTGTAATTAGTTAATAACTTATTATCACCAACACCCTTTCTTTTTCTCTCCTTTCATTTATTAATTTTTCTTCCTTTTTGTGGCTAATAATAATAATAAAATAATAATAACGTCTTATCTACCCAGAGTAGCCATTTCAGTCACATAGACTGCTCTACCACCGGGCCCTGCATAACATAACTGTCGTTATTACCCTTCCCTGTTCTAGAAATCCGGGCGCCTGGCTAGAAAGCAGAAGGTACCATTTTAAAATTCTTTGGTATGACCCGGCAGGGGCTCGAACCCGTGACCTTCCGGAAGTGAGGCGGACGCTCTAAAAACTAGGCCATCACGCCGGTATCGCCGGTTGCTGTTTTTCTATATCTATTTTTGCAATTTTTAAAGATTGATTGACTATTAGATTGATTGATTGATTTTAAAGTATGTGATATATCATATTCTCAATCTTTAAATTTATTTCAGACATGCACATTTACCAAGCGTTACAGCGATTCAGCCTTGTGGGTATATTATGGCGGCAACTTAAGGCTGTATGGATGTGACGGTTGCTGCAAGAGATGGTATTTTACCTTCAACGATGCAGAGTGTTCACCGGTCCCCATCGACGGAGTGGTGTACCAATACAATACGTATTACATGAATCTTCATAGACACCGAAGCATCCAAGGTGCGTGCGAAAAGTCTAAATCGATAATGATATCACTACTTCATGTATGTGGCCATTGTGGAGTTTTAAAGCCGTTGCGGCGAAAGGATTAATCGTTTCTGAGTAAAATGACAATATAAACGTTAATTCACTGATTAATATAATAAATGATTTCTTACTCTCTAAAAATGAGTGAAAATATCCACTCTTTAATGAGTGGATTTCATAAAAGAGTGAATTTAGAGTATATTTATAGTGAATTTGGAATAAGCATTTTATTTCTTATTTTGGAGTAACTACAGGGGTCGTGATCCCTGAGGTTACTCCAAGATGAGTGACAAAAACACATTTTACTCCAAATACTTGAGCTCCAAAATGACAAAAAACACACATGTTACTCCAAATTCAATCTAAATACATTTTAAATTCACTTCTGAATTTTCACCTCTTCTTAAAGAGAGTAGTTATAGATGTATTGCTCTCTATTCAGTAACAGATAACATCTATTCATAAATATGATATCAATACTATGCAATTAGCAAATGTATCTTTTATGACTTCGAAAATGATCATTATAGAATTAAATTTAAGAAACTGGAATGAGACATTAACTACGTAACAGAAATTCTGAGAAGTAAGAACGGACGGAAGGAGGGAAAGTAAAGCGAACTTAGGGGCGGAAATAACCACAAAAGACAGGAAAGATTATTATAATTAGGAAGAAAATAAAATATAAATATGTAATGAAGAAGAAGATGGGAACGAGTAACAGCAGCAAGGCAAAATAGACAAAAAAATGAAGAAGGAAGATGGGTCAGAGCATAAGGGGTTGGAATAAGCAGAGGTGTAGGAGGAGGAAAAGAAGGAGAAAGAGAGGAAGGAGAAGACGAGGAGTATAGCAGATTATTCATTGGCATCATCAATGAAATAATCATGGCTATGATAATAACACTAATTGTAAGAAGAAACCTGACCATCCTTTCCCCTCCGTAATTCGCTGTTTTCATCTTACAGGTTATTGTCACAACGTAGCGGCAGGAAGCATCAACGTTAAATTCCTCGTCGGTGATTGCTCTGGTTACGGGAACTACGACGCGTACACTGGGTGGAATAGCGCCTCGAGAATCATCATCAGAGAAGTACCTGCATCACCTTATGGATACTAGCGCACTACTCTACGGATACTAGCGCACTACTCTACGGAAACTAGCGCACTACTCTACGGATACTAGCGCATCACTGTATGGATACTACCGCATCACTCTGTGGATACTAGCGCATCACTCAACGGATAGCGCATTCTTCTACGGATACTAGCGCATCACTGTATGGATACTCGAGTATCACTCTATGGATACGAGTGCATCACTGCCTAGGGCGTCGATCGAGTTTTCGGACTGTGGAGGCAAAAGTCAAAAATAGTCAAACATTTTCTCGCCAAATTGCAATATAGAATCAATTTGTAAATTGCGTATGTTAAGTAGAATTTATTATATTACGTTTAATGGTTTTGTTGTGTCTTGCACTGCTTTTTAAACATATCGTTGCATTACGTTTTATGAATTTTTCAAGTTGTCTAAATTATTGGGGGTGGGGCAAATCGATATGTTTCCCCCCCCCGATATTTTCATTGGGGTGGCGACTGCCCCCTTGCCACCCCAGGATCGACGCCCCTGATCACTGCACAGGGTTTGCGAGTTATTTTCGCTGAAACAGGCTCACCAAATACATAATGTACCACCAAAATGATGTCCGCAAGTTATCACATTCTTTATTTGACACAAATTCAATGAAAAGAAACGCCGTTTACAGGTAAAGATTCCATGGGTATATTTGTAGATGAACTTCAATTGTATATTCATGAGCTTTGACTATAAACCAATTCTTAAGTAATTGGTTTTACAATCTTAGACATTTTTCATGACATAATTTTACACAACTTTACTAGGCTGAAAAAAAAATGGTTCCTGTATTTTGATATTTTAATAATTCAAAAATAGTCATAACAAAAAACGATAAATTTTTCAAAGTATTTAAAACACGAAATGTTTGTTTACATGTACATTATTGTCGTAAAAGTAGTGCATTTATCTTTACATTTCGACACATCCTTTTTTTCTTTAAATCAACATAGCACTTAAATTCCAGTCAGAATAGTCTTTTCTCTGGACTCAATGAGTAATGGAATGAGTAAAAATCAAAACACTTCAAAAATCGCATCTCAGTCAATGTGAATGTAGTGTACTTAAATTTTGGGGGTGTTATTTTAGTTCCATAAATGTTACGAAGTAGTAGAATGTTAAGGTTTCGTCCAAAAGTATTTCGCTAAATCCATTTTTTTCTTTTTTGTACCCTGGATGACTATTTTACATATAGTGTACTTAATTCACGTTCACATGATAAGTCTTGATATGATGAATAACTGTATAGTTAGCTGATCAGTTGGACTGAAGTCTTGATAAGTTGATGGGCTCAATACTATTACGTCAGGAAAAGAGGCTTCCGAACTGTAATAATTCATAATGTCAAGTAAAAATAGAGGATGTATAGAATTACAGGTTTTTGCGTTGCTCTGGTTATTAGACTTAAGCAGTTTAACATGTGTAAATAAGATTTATCAAGTTGGAGAAAAATAAATGTTTATAAACCTGTAAACCTTAGTTCTACACAAATGACTCGTGTATCATTTATTTACATGTAGAAATAACGGACGTGTATAAACGAAACGAAACACAATAATCAAAAATAATTATTAAACCGAAGGCCTACAAACACTTGTGATGTCCTATATACTGCTTGATGAAAACAATGTTCGTTGTTTTTGTATTTGGACAAGACAAGTATACCCTTGCTATAAGAACACTAGAACAGCAGTATGAAATTTAACTGCATACAGATATAGTTTTGCCATCATCACCACTTAACTGTCATTTTACGAGCACCCTGTTTATCCAAGTCATGTAATTTTTGACTGATAGTTTGATTTTTTCAAATTTGCTTCAAAAGCCAGGCCCGTACAGATGCTACCATCCTGACCATGTACACTTCTTACTGTTACGAACAGGACCACAATACTTTATTGATCGACTCGGTAATAAGGTGTGTATATACCAGACGAGGTACCTTGTAATGCATCCTACCTTATCGATTGATCGTTCTCGATACACACACACACAAATACAAGAGTATCATCTTCATTTCGTCATAGATAGAAAATGGCACAGAAATTGTAGCTATTGAACACAGGAAATGTATTTTGTACCAGTGATTATACATTATGCGCTCTTCACAGTTGATACATTTGCCTGTATTTTGTACATTTTATCCAAACTGAAGAAAGTTCATAACAGAAGTGGGAGGCCAGGGAGTGTAATACACCAAACTGTATAACTTGAACGAGATGATTATAGAAGAAATTGATGCGGGGTAAAGGTGTATTAATGGATGATATAAAGCATCATCGGTGGTGATATTCGTAGACCAACTTCTTTTATGATAGTTTTTCGCCCCGAACTTTATTAACTTGTCGGCAAAGATGATACCTATAGCCTACTACTGAACATTCCACGTCAAGGCTTCAGCCATCAAAAATAGGCAGATATACAATACGCACCATCTCACTAATCGATAAGTTGTAGAACAAAGCACCCTTACCATAACGCCACTTGATTTCTGTCTCGTATCAGTTGTACACCGTTGATATTTTCTTTGGTTGCAAAGTATACAACCTGTCCACCATCACAGGAAAATTATTACCGATTATACATTGACGTCTTGACAACATACTGTGATGTATTTGTAATGATGACTACTGTCAGCATGGATCTATATCGAGGAATACTAGTGATCTTTCTGACGCTTTTATCAGTCAAGTACGCGTCACCATGGGGAGCGGTAAGTTTTACCACCGAGTTATATTTGTGTCCGGTGTTTTTTATAGTGTATCAGCTTAGCCAAGTGTGTTTTCCTTAAGAGCTCCTTTCTCGCATTTTGATTTAGACAAACACACTCTATGATATGGAAATGTGTGTCAATTCTCAGATATGTATTGATAGTATACACACATCATTTGAAATAGATACAAACTATAGGTTTAAAACGTGTCTTCCATTTCGTATTGTTATGGCGTATTTGTACATTGAGACATTCCATTATACAAGCTAGTGCATTATATATTATCGTCACCACTCTCGCTCATTGCCTCATCTGTTTGATCTTCTGAGACATAATTTGCACTTAAGAATTATGGTGGTAATATGCCTAGACATAATACTGATAGGATTTTAGCAAGAACGGTGGACTAGTAATGTTTTATTTCAGAATAACGTACTCCAAAACGTCAGAGGCTTACATGTATAAGACCTGCACAGGTACATGGAAATGCCAGGATTACAATCTTCAATGTACGATAAAATCATACTAGAATCAAGTACATTGTTAAAGGTTTCTGCTGTGAAAATTTTGTTTGCATGTCATATTAGAATTTGCTGTCAAACGCATAATTTGTTATTTTTATGTATCTTCATATTTATTTTTATCTTGTTGTTCGTTAATTAAAATTGCTATATTATTGTTTCTCTCCAAGTAAACAAATTATCCAAGCCTTGATTTAAACTTTTAACATTGATATTTCAACTCATTGGTTGTGAAGGCATTTTTAACTGAATAGATCAATACCCTTTAATGATCATCTCACTGTTTTGTCCAACAAAGTTCACGTTAAGATTTAGATTTTAAAAAGTGTGGAATTTATGATTAATATTCCATGTTTGAGTCACGACCAATCTACAAAAGATTGGACTTGATAAAAGTTACCCTATACAACTTAAGTTTGTTTTAGTATGTGAGTACTTTATTAAAATGTTCTTGAAAGCTGAGTGTGTTCAAGACTGAACATTTACAGTCACTTTAATTGATACAAACATCTCGACATAAACTAAACGCGTTATAATTAGTCCCAGCCACGAAAACCACTACTAAAACTGAACAGATTGCATTAGGTTGTGCGCTATATAAACTGATTCTCAAGACAAAACAATTACTAAAGTAGTACATTGGTACATGTATTATCCCTTTCTCTCCAGACTTGTGCGCAAGGCCCGCCGGGACCCGCGGGACCCCCTGGACCCCCGGGGCCCTCGGGACCCCCAGGGACGGGGGAGCTTCTGGAGTATAATAACTGGAAGCAGTGTGCCTGGTATTCGGCTAATGGAAACGATTATGACACCATATACGTAAGTCTTATACATTTGTATAGCTCTATATAATAGTGTAACAATTTCATTTATGCAGATAAAAAGTTTCTGATTATTACCGATACAGATTTGCCTTTTGTAGCAAGATTGACCAAGTGATAAAAAAGATAAAGGAAAATGCAGTTAGAAGCAAGCAAACATTATTAGTATTTGATTTTGCAATATAATTATCATAATACTCGGTGATAAGAGTATACATTGAATACATTTTAAATCAAATAAACATCAAATTGCATTTAGCCGGCATAAGTAAATTTGGTTTTAATTAACCATATTTCAAATCGTCATTCCATATATCAGTATCAACACGAGATTATTAATCTCTTCGCTTATCGGATTTCTTCCTAACTTAGCTGCTCACGGGATATTAAAGTGTACCGACGCCACAATCCGCTGGTAGAACATCTCGATAACTTCCGAGGAAACTTAATTGCAAATATATTTGTAATGTAGTAACACATTTAAAATCACATTGAAATTCTATATAATTTCTATCATAAACCTCATCTACCAGGTGCATTTTTACAGTGGCTTATTCATGTACTATTGACAGAGCTGAAGTGATGGCGTCAAATTAGGTCCAGAAGGAATTATGACTGAATTTCTTAATGTTTGGTTGTTAACCAGAAAAGACATGCTGCTCCCAGTTACAACACAACCATCCCAACACTTTGTTTCAAAGTTATGTGCACACAACTATATTGAGTTTCATAATTTCCCCGTGTTTACTTAAATTTCGTCAAACATGACGTTTGAGTATCTCTAGAACAATATGCACAGAAATTGGTATTTTTTTATTGGCATTTTTACAGTGGCTTATTCATGTACTATTGACAGAGCTGAAGTGATGGCGTCAAATTAGGTCCAGAAGGAATTATGACTGAATTTCTTAATGTTTGGTTGTTAACCAGAAAAGACATGCTGCTCCCAGTTACAACACAACCATCCCAACACTTTGTTTCAAAGTTATGTGCACACAACTATATTGAGTTTCATAATTTCCCCGTGTTTACTTAAATTTCGTCAAACATGACGTTTGAGTATCTCTAGAACAATATGCACAGAAATTGGTATATGTAAATCATTACTTTGTCGACAGAGAGCATTTTCTCCAACTATCTAAGCGTGTACCCGTTACTAATCATTGAAAGTTTTCAAACATAATTTATAAACATTAATCGAAGCAGTGACTTATAAATACAAACAGAAGGTACGGCTTTCATTCATCTTGTGTCCACTTTGGTTTTCATGCGTGTAGACCTGTAAAGTCTTTAAGTCGTCGTTTTGTTTTTGTGTGTCATTTTTGTTTTAAATTCATTCAGACATGCACGTTCACCAAGCGTTACAGCACTTCGGCCTTGTGGGTGTATTATGGCGGCAACTTGAGGCTGTATGGATGTGACGGTTGCTGCAAGAGATGGTATTTTACCTTCAACGATGCCGAGTGTTCACCGGTCCCCATCGACGGAGTGGTGTACCAATACAATACGTATCACATGAACTTGCATCGACATAGGAGCATCCAAGGTATGACAATAAGCACATATTGATAATTAACCTATTGGCTACGGGAATCGGATGTATCCTGGATTAACTCTGTGGGATTTTTAGAATCTCGGAGGTGAGGAGTTAAAGGCATTGTATAACAATGTTTCCAGTTTAAAAAATCTGAGCTACATGATTCCCCATGCTACTAGTGTCTTTGATACAGTCTAAAAATGAAGCCCTGAAAAAAATTGCAGTGTAAAACAATCATTAAGTGATTTAAAAAAAGTGAAAATCATTGAGAGTCCATTCCAGCTTTTCTCCATAGACTGCTGTGTTGCAGAATTTCCTATCGGCTGATATAAAATTAATGTGCCAATTTGTATCTGCACATATTGTACTAGTGACAGCATAACTGTCCAAACTTTTGTGTTCTAGGGTGTTTATTTGTCCCTTCAAACACTGTCAGATATGTCAGATAGCAAAGTTCGACAATTTTTTAAACGGGTCTTCCACAGTGTTATATAGTGTCTTTAAACGATATGTCAAAAGACCCCAACAATACAATGATTATATCTTCAAAGAGTGGAGAGCTTTTATAGTGAGGCAATCATTCTTAAAGTCAAGGGGTGCATTAATTGCTTGTTTGCTAGTTGGCGACTCCCATTTAAAGAACACCACTTCCTAAAACAACACAGACACATACTTTTTCCCAATTTTTTGTTGTATTTTTCTCTCATATCAGTAAACTTAATACAAATTATACACACACACACACACACACACACACGCCGCCCACACTTACGCACGCATTCACACACAAACACACACACACACACACACACACACATACACACACACCCACCTTCCCTCCCCCCCACACACATACATACACACCCACCTTCCCTCCCCCACGCACACTTGATCAACTGGTGTAACCGTAAATAAGGTTTGCTGTCCAATTACTTTTACTAGGAAAAATCGATTATCTGATTAAACTAGAAATTAAGAACCACTTGATTAAGTGGTAAATGAAGAAATAAAATATCTACGAGTTCAACTTTTGTTGGAGGAATTGAAACTAATTGGTGTAACTACAAATTAAACAACAACAACAAATAATAATTATAATGATTATGATAATAAGAAGAAAGAAGAAGAAGAAGAAGAAGAAGAAGAAGAAGAAGAAGAGAAGGAAGAAGAAGAAGAAATCGAAGAAGAAGTAAGAAGAAGAAGAAGAAGAAGAGAAGAAGAAGAAGAAGAAGAAGAAAGATGATGATGATCATGATCATCATCTGATGATCACCCGATGATTTGAGAATTAAAAGAGAATCTTCTCGATTTAACGATATATCGCCTTTACCTGATGTTTTCACCTCGCGGTTATAAAATGTCACAACGTAGTCGGCAGAAGCGTCAATGGTTCACAATTCCTCGTCGCGTGACCTGTTCGGTTAACCGGTTAAATACGACGCCGTACAACCGGACTGGACAGCGCCTCGAGAATCATCTAAAGAGTACTCTTCGCCATATTAAGGGGGATCAGACTGAGTATAATGCTAACCGAGAAGTCTTTGAATATTGCGAGTCCATCGAGACTGAGTAGCGGGCAATTTCTGTAACGAGTGGCAGTAGGGGGGGGGGGGGGGGCGGAACACACAAAGGTGAAGTAATATGTTACTCTCTGCCACCGAGAGAAAACGCGTGTCATGAAATTATTATCATGTTATAAAAGTGGGAAAGTGGAAATTGGAAATCCCCATCTTGCCCTGCCGTTAACAGCGATTTAATTATTCTCGCATAATTTTCACCTTTTGAATAGCTTTGTGTAGGTACAAAATATATATCTGAAATGAATTAGAAAAAAAAAAACCCCAACGTTTAAAACTCAAGGAGCGGGGGGGGGAGCAGGAAACGACCCGCCCCCCCCCCCCAAAAAAAAGAAAGAAAATCGAGAGCTGGAGACACATCCCCCTCTCCCGCAGACGCCGTCCATGCACCACAATATAAAGATAGTATTCGTACTGATAATATAATTGGTTCTAACGATAAAGGATAACTTTGCGATTGCGACATAACCGTATATTCAATATTACAGCTTTAAGTACTGAATTCGTAAAATGTAATGTATGTAAAATTATTCAAATGAACTGCAGTTTTATATTTCTGATTAGTGATTAGAAACTTCTACATTTACATGGAAAATGAATGGAGCTTTTGTCTTAATACAATACAAATATTTACAACACAATATAATATTATATTAGTGATTCGCTTAGTTGATTACTTTTTACATCATAAATATTTCTTTAGCCTACTCATCTATAATAATCACGAAACTTTCTTTTTAAGTAATTGGAAGTTTTACGCAAATATTTATCGTAATTGGAATATTCAAGTCTGTCAATTATGTGTTCTGTAATTAAGTTATGCTAAATGTTATATTTTTAGATTTTTATTTGTTAAATTGCATAGTATGCCTTGGATGATTTAGTTTGTAATTCTTCCCTGGAAAGCAGGTTTGAAACTGTTGGGACTATCTTGTACAAAAGAAGACAGAAGTTAAAAAAAAAAAAAACGAGAATAAGATGGAATGTATGGAACTGCCCGTAGATGGCAGTATTGGGCTCTGACTAGATCATAGAAGAGTTTGGCTGACTTTGTTTGAACATGGTTTGAAATAGGTTATAACACGGCGCTTAAATCATGCGATGGCCATAAAACAATGGGTTGGACCTGAAGCACTATTGTTCATGTGCGATCATTCCATGTTATAACCTTTTGAAACCAAAATGACTAACTCTCTCTATATGCACAGCTCTGTACTAGATAATGAAGTTTGTAGGACATGTACGAAACCTGAAACTATCGAATTCTTCGCTTTTCTCCTATTTGACTTTTGAAAAAAAGGTATGTTAGGCCTTCTCAAGGGCTCAATCTGTTTGAGAGAAATTGGACATTTGTGATCGACGATCTGATGAAAAAGACATTTCTCATCATTGAAACGATATAAAGGTTTGGAATTGTTGATTATTATTGTTGTGATTGCCACAAGTATGTTTCACTGCACTGACTGCAGTTATGGGGCATGCCCCATAAATAGAACAAAAAAATATTTATGCGTAAACGCAAAACAAAAACTAAAAAAAAAAAAAATACATGACACCTATAAGCTGTCAACACTGTTATTGGTTATGGAGCAGAACCGCAGCGAACAAAACTATTTCTGAATGATATACTTTATAGGACTCGTTAAACAACTATATGCCATCTTGTTGGTAAAGTGAAAAATCATCGTGCATGCAATAGTACTAATGTAAAACCCGATTAGTCCAAGCTTTTATTGATGATAGGAAGAAAACGAATTTAAGTTACACCAACTAGTTTGTAATACTTTGTAGTAAAGATATTTGTGAAAACATGATAGGTGTAAAGCAACGTGACAGCCACAACGACAGAAAAATAAATATTAACCATGCAGGAATTTATCTACATGTGTCACTGATAATAATGTGTACGTACCGTATATGCTTATGTACATGTATGTACATGTATGATGTGACTGCGTGCTACTACAAAACAAAAATATATATATAAATAGAAAAATGCAAACAAAAAATCATAAAATAAATATCAACCACCAGTTGTTATCACTAATAATGTGTTGGGTTGGCGTATATAGGCTGATATGATTCATGCACAATAAAGTCGCGTGTGACCGGTACTTCTGTTTGAACCAGTTTGTTTATTAATTAAATGGTATTGTGATCGCCTTTAAATGTCATCAAATTCACTGTTGTGGCTTTCAGTTTGGTTTGAAGTGTTTCTGTTTGGTGTGTGTGTGTGTGTGTGTATGTGTGTGTGTGTGTGTGTGTGTGTGTGTGTGTGTGTGTGTGTGTGTGTGTGTGTGTGTGTGTGTTGTGTGTGTGTGCGCGCGCGCGTGCCTACGT
>JZLH01S0041873.1:26201-38412 GCA_001188425.1 Eucidaris tribuloides
ACTTTTATATAGTATATTGGCTTTTGGTCACGAGTCACTGCTCAGCAATCAATAAGTATGTTAAAAGTACTTTTGTCCAAGTTTGTGTAGTTTCTACTGCATTTTGGTCAGAGCACTACATGTATAACATAGCAACTATTCATGAGCTATTCATGAACTCAAACCGTGGACGAAAGAATTTTAACTTGTTTGATCAATTTGATTGCTGAGCACTCACCAGTGCCCGAATATGAATGACCAATATAATAAATCATGTATAAGTTTCCAGTTTATAGTATCATTTTTTTCTTCAAATTTTAAGATATCTGAAATTAAATCTGGGTTTCGTATGTTTTTCTGACTACATGTAGCACTGTCAGCACTTCATAACAGCATTAATGTGCTTAGCATTTTTACACTAGCTCGAATTTAGACATTTTGTTGTTGTTGCTATCATTTTGATCGTTCTTGGTGAAAACATCTGAAGGCGAGTGTAGAATCACTCAGCATTTCCCTCGCTGGTTTTAAATCATCAACATGAAAAGAAGACCACTTTCTACAATGTCAAAGCAAAAGACTGCTTTGTCTCTCATTGTGGCGAAAAGTACTACTACTACTATTACTTCATGTACTACTCTATTACTACTTCTGTATTATTACTTCTAGAGCTAATGCAACTACTATAAGTACTACATGCACCACCACTACCACTAGTACATGTACATGTACTACTATGCTACTACTACTGACTACTACTACTACTACTACTACTACTACTACTACTACTACTACTACTACTACTACTATACTACTATGCTACTACTACTTCTACTACTACTATACTACTACTATACTACTACTACTACTACTACTACTACTACTACTACTACTACTACTACTATACTACTGCTACTACTACTACTACTACTACTACTACTACTACTACTACTACTACTACTACTACTACTACTTCTGCTACTACTACTACTACTACTACCACCACCACCACCACCACTACAATCTTCTTTTGTTTACATATTATTTCTACCGCAACCAATACGTACCCAGTGATTAATCCAGGTGTACGTACGGAGAGTGCGTCCCCTCACTAATAATTATTATTATTTTTCTCCAGCATATGGAAGTCCGATGTCTGGGTTCTCGTACTGTAATATCTAATGTGAAGATCTCTGTTTTTCTTGTCTGCTGCACACTCATGCATTTGTATTGCTAGGAAGAAATTATTTGTGTCCATCTGTAAAGCGGAGTGCTGCTTCATATTCTTACTAATTTCTTTCTCATATAACTGTACAATGAACTCTCTTAGTATTATTATAACATTAATGTGATAGTCTGACTCTGGTACTGAATGAACTAATGTAATCTCTCAGCGCAGAGGATCGGAATATTCGAGATTTTAGATATGTCTTCAGGAAGTAATAAATTCTGCTGTTTCAAAATGCAACAACAAATAAATTACTAGGTGTCTCTATATTTACTGACTTTTCTATCCAACTACCAATATCTAAGACGAGAGTCAACTGTGAATGAAAGGTGACATAAAAGCAAGTAAAGCAACACATACTACTACTTTGGAACAGCACAGACACACAAACACACACAGACACAAACACACCATCACACACAAACACGAGTCACACACACACACATACACACACACACACACACACACACACACACACACGCACACACACACACACGCACACACACACACACACACACAACACCATACAACTATGTATGTACCGTATGTATGTATGTATGTATGTATGTATATATGTATATATACATATGTAAGTATGTATGTACAGGGCCTAACACATGGGTTTCAATGTTTTCAAGACTCCTTGAATTTTAGTTGAATTTACGTTTTCCTCTTCTTATGTTTTGAGAACCCCTCCTTGACAGAACAATGTCATGATACAGCATAAAATCATACCTTTACGTCTAGCTTGCCATAACTACGTGTATCAATATCATCGCATGGCTTTAGAACTCAGACGTGAAGCTCAGTCGTCAGGCTAGAAATGGGGACACTTTGCAGCCTCGAGTTCATGAGATCACATACAAGCACAATTCCTTCTGATACAGTTAAACCTTGTGGAGAGTCGAATTCGTGATCGCCTTGCCCCCTGCCGCCGAATGATGTGAAACCATCCACTGTTACATCCGCGCAAACGAGCTGGTGACACTTGGCATCTTGCACAGCGACAACGAAGTGGGTCTGGTCCAACCAACTCACACCAGTGGGCCTGGAGTAGGGGGCGCTCTGGCCTTTCGTCAACTCACGGACATTACCATCGCTGTTGATGAAGTATAATCTGCTGTTGAGGGAATCAGTTACTAGCATATCTCCTTGCGTGCTGATTGCTATATTGCACGGATGTGGACCGGGGTGTGCTGCACTTAACCCGTTTGATGTCTTCGAGTCATTGTTGCCGTTTTGAAGACTGACGTGGCCACGATGCTCTCCCGTGGCGATGTCTACTTTCTGAACGCACCCCTGTTTAGCGTCACACACATACAGGATCTTGCCGTCATTCGTGATTCCTTTTGGCAACATGTCTTTCACCTCCAAGAACACTTCTGGTTCATTGGAATCGGCCTTTAGGAGTAGAAGCACCTTACGATGGGAATCGCTTATTATAATGTCGTCGTTTGGTAGAACTGTTACATCGAAACAAGCTGTGATCTTTGCTTCGTCATGATTGCTGTACAGACTGACATTTCGGATCACATCTCCCGAATCTTTATCGAGGAAACTGACTCTTTCCGGCTCAATGACAACACGAGTTCCATCTCTCAAAACATCAACGCCGTAAGGGCGATCCAACTGCGGGCCCGTGCTTGGATTCATTGGAGAAATCTCAGCACACGGCTTCTGTTCCTTGAAATGCGCATGTTTCTCATTCTTGGGTATAGATTTAGGAGGTGTCGTTGACTGGACGGTGGGATGGCTTGCTTTTACGCGATACTTTCTTCTTCGAAGCGGTGGCGCGCTCACACAACGAGGTGGTGGCACTGGCTTATCGCATTTGAGAACTGAATGTGCAGAGAATTACTGGAACACAGAATGTTGCTGCGTGACGGTGATGGTGACACATTTGGATCACACGTCTCTGGCTTCGGCGGTGTATTGATGCGAGCCCGTAGTTGATACTCTGTTTCCTGAATTTTGTACATATTCTCAACGTTCATGTCATCCACCACATTCTTCAAGGCAGTTTTGTGGTTTGAAATCACGTCTGCAATCTCCTCCAATTCTATGCCGTGTAGAGTGATCACAGCCTCTTCTGCAGCAGTCCGTCTTCCTTCTCTCTTCGAAGACTCCACCTCGCGCAGGAATTCATTTTCATCAAAATGATCAGGATCGCGTTTACACTTGTCCTGATTTCGGCGACAAAACTCCGCCAGACGGCGTTGCTTCCGAATGACATTTTGACGCTTTCTGACGAAAGATCTGTGACTCTCACTGTATTTAGCAGAGATCGTGTTCTTCAGAACCCTGAATTTGTTTTTGATGAAGCTAATCAGCGTATTTTCCAACCGATCCACCAACTGGATTTGTTTCTCTTCCTCGTACGTCGCACGGCTGAGCGCGTCATTGTAGTTTTTAATGATGGGTTCGTACACAACCTTGTTTTCATGCTTCAGATTTTGTATTTCTCTTTCGACACGTCTGATTGGAGTGTATCCGTACGAGCTGTATCCTGAGGTTGGCCTCGTTCTACCAACGCCATCTCGAGACATCATGATCTGTAGAAAACACCACAAGGAAATATTTCGTTTTATGGTCGATAAGTCTGGAAAATACAAGTCAAAGAACGCCGAATCTATCAAATTTCCGACCAAATATTGTATTACAATACCCTCTCTAATCAAATGTATTGCAACATACACTATAACGCATGCATTTTGAGTTGAAGGGGTCTTTCTATAATGGCGTCCTAATGAAGTTTATTTTCAAAAAATGAAAAATTATTTGAAAAGAAATCAATTAACATTTTTCCTTCCTTCTCCAAGGCGGAGAGATTATCAAATGCAGGCGCACCCACGGCAGAGGGGCTGGAACATAAAATTAAACCCTTTTTTTCGCATCCCTCTAGGGGTGGGTTGTTAATTTACGCTAGCATCGTAATTCGGTTTCATATTTCCCGTGAAATTGTTTTAATGGCTTGGAAAGACTTCCAACAAACAAGAAATGTCAATTTATTTCTCTGGGACGGTCTCAGAAAGAAGACACCACGCCGTAAAGACGAAAGCGCCTCCTATCTTTATAGTGATAAGGGGGATACGCCCCATATTTCAGAAAAGGACCTCCTCAAGTTGTCATTTCTTATTATTTCTCAATTCTAAAGGCGGTTTATTATTGCAAACACCCTAAAATTTGCTGTAATGCAACTTTTTAGTACATTTGATATAATAATGTGAAGAGAAGGCCATCATCTTTATATTAGTAGCCTTATCCTCCTTATCACTATCTTATGAAGATATTAAGAGGCACTTTTGTCTTTGCGGCGTGGTGTCTTCTTTCTGAGACCACGTCAGAGAAACATAATTATTGACATTTTTTGTTTGTTGGAAGTCTTTCCAAGCCATCAGAACTGTTTCACGGGAAAAACCGCATTACGATGCTAGTGTGAATTAACACTCCACCCCTACAGGGATGCAAAACAAATGTTAAATTTTATGTTCCAGCCCCTCTGCCGTGGGGGCGCCTTCATTTGACAATCTCTCCACCTTGGAGAAGGAAAGAAAAAGATTGTCCATTGATATCTTTTCAAATGATTTGTAATTTTCCAATTACAAACTTCATTAGGACGTAATTATAGAAAGACCTCTTCAACCCAAAATGCATGTATTATACCGTAGTGTATATTGCAATACTTAAATTGAGTAGGGAGGGTAGCTCCCAAATATACGCGTCAAAACAGAACTGTGATCGCTGTGTTTCTTACGCCCCCCCCCCCAAAAAAAGCATGACTCTTTGGTCCTCAGAATGTAAAACACTGCACGTGTGTACTGTACACATGTTTGACACTTTTGCGTCCGCTGATAAGATTTTTGTTGTTGTTATTGAAAATAATCATTCAAAGCAAAAACTACGGCTGGCAAAATAGGCAAGATTATCTGATATAATGTATAAATATCTCCGTCTTGCAAACACATTTTTGAAAAGCCTATAGGCATCGTTTAACAATGTTTCCAGTTAAAAAAAATCTGAACTACAAGATTCCCCATGCTACCAGTGTCTCTGATATGGTCTGAAAATGAAGCCTTGAATAAAAATGCGGATCAGAACGATTATTAAGTGCTCAAGTGAATATTATTGAGCGACCGTTCCAGTATCCCCCTAAACTTCTGTGTTACAGAATTTTCGTCAGCTGACAATTCATGTGCCGAATGTTTTTTCTGTACATATTTTACGAGTGGCAGCATAACTGTAAAGTTCTGGGTTCTACGGTGTTTATTTGTACATTCAAACACTATCATATGTGTCAGATAGCAAAGTTGGACTTTTTTTCAATGTGGCTTTCGTGTTATTTAGTGTCCTTAAGTTAAGAAGATACTCCATGAATTTTTCACACAGACACAAAAGAATTATCAACATATTTGCTAAGTATGTACTGCAATAATAGAAACAGATTGGAGAATTGTTTCATGTTTCCGAAGAAATGCAAATGATGTACAGTATTTAATTTCAGCCCCACGTACTTGTTTGATCCCGTACTTTAAATTTGGTCTCTTTCCACCCATACGGGAGTAAACAAGATATTCACTTTCTGAATGGAGTGGATATTCAATATTTCTCAATGAAGATTGAATTCAGAACATTCCAAGAAAACCAACATTAAAAATTCGAACAAGTTCGGTGCATAGTCATTCAAGAGATAAGATTGTACCAACATTTGAATAAAGCTGCCTGCCTCCCTCTGTCTGTAGTCATTGTCTATGCAAGAACAGATCACCATTCTCCACAGACATTGAACACATCGACTACATTTTGTTTTATGACAGATAAAAATTTCCTCTTCTTTTTTTCTCAATTATGTTATGGCCAAAATCAATATGCATACATTTACAAAGTGTTACGTCAATTGGTCGGGTGGAAACTTATGAAAATTACATTCAAAGCCGATGGAGAGTTGTTCTGGTATAACACCATTAGGCAGAGCTGCTTCAAAGTACAGTATTTACATTAATTCTTCACATTTTTTTTTCAAACCATATACATGTATATCTCTTAAATGACTAACTCAAATTTGCTTAATCTGTGTTGGATGGCTAAACATGTTTTGGATTCCCTGTGTAGGTATTCTTTTCCTGTACCGCATGTTCTGAAGTCACAAATATGTGCTTGGTTTTGAGTAAAAGGTCACCAAGGTTTTCGTTTATTTTATTCAAACACTTACGTTGAGAAAATATATATATTTTTTTATCTTGAAGCCTGATTCCCCACAAAAAAATCAGAAGAGGGTCTCACTAACAATCACAAGTAAGATCTCATAATAAACCGCTATCCCGACACCCTGCACGTTTCCATAGCTCTCATTTCCTGAAAGTAAAGTTTAAAAGGTCACCGAATCGAAACATCTCAATATGGGCCAGAATTTTTCTTGGAGCTATTACATGTATGCCCATGCATGCGCATAGTTCGGAGTTCGTGGGAGCGTTCCTGCGGTTATTCAAATCGCGTTCCATTGTTTGATAATAATGTTCTTTCGTGGGACTATCATTCCACGACGGTTATTCTTTATTCAATAGGCCTACTCCAATAAAATTATGCCATGCCTCTGCATGCACATTGGTGTTTTCGGTGGTGAATCCCCGGACATTTTTGCCGGGAAGGGGTTGGGGGGGGGGGGGTAGCACGTGTGTCAAAGCTTTTTCCTTTGAAGGTGGGACAGAAATCGATCTTGCTTTGTTCTTTTCAAAACATGGTTTGACATTAGAGGCTATTCATGATTGGAGTAGTATGTTTTGCTCGTGCGTTTGACAGTGTTCCGCACAGTCTTTTAGGAACGAAGTTAAAAATGTGTGGTGTAAATACATGTAATTTGAAATGGATTCTTTCGTTTCTCGAAAACAGAACACAAAGAGTTATTTGTAATGAAGAATACTCTGCTTGGACCCACGTTAAGTCGGGAGTGCCACAGGGGACCATTTTGGGTCTGGTTCTTTTTCTGTGTTTTATAAACGACATATCACGTGATGTTAAATCCACAATAAGGTTATATGCTGACGATTGCGTTTTATATCGGAAAATAAACTCACAAGATGATTGCGTAAAGTTGCAGAAAGATATGGACACAGTAAGTAAATGGTCTGACAAATGGTTATTGGATTTTAATGTTACGAAATGTAAACTTATGAAAATGTCACGTAAGCATCGGTCTACAAACTATGAATATGTACTAAAGGGACAAACATTACAAGTAACACAATCTGAAAAGTATCTAGGAGTTCTTATAAATGACCACTTGAACTGGAATGATCATTGTAATGAAATTTATCACAAATGCACAAAGATTATAGGTGTGATAAGGAGAAATTTTTCAAAATGTAACACCTCAATATTAAAGATATTATATGAGTCGCTTGTACATTCACGTTTGGACTTTTGTAGCGTGGCTTGGGACCCTTACAGAAGTACACAAATTAATTTAATTGAACGAATACAAATAAGATATGTAAGAATGATGTACAAGGATTGGCAAATTAGCTCGAATGTTTTATTGCAAAGAGTCGGATTTTGTCCTTTGGAAAAGCGACGCAAATATTATAGATTAGTATTGTTCTACAAAATATTAAACAATTTAACGGAAACAGGTCAAACTGAAAGATGTTTGCTGGCAAATAGAATTGGAAGAAACGATCATGATATGAAAATGTGTGTACCTTTTGCAAGAACCGATTATTACAAAAATTCTTTTTATGTTAGAACAACAAATGAATGGAATAAGGTACCACAGCGTATAGTACAGAGTGTCTCATTAAGCGCATTCAAAACTGCACTTAAAAACTCATTTGCAGATATACCTAAGTATTCATAATAAATCTTGCCAATATCTCCGTTTTACAGATTGTACATAATTTTTGATTTAAAAATATGCTTACACATGCTCCTCAATTTTAAGTTATTGTTAAGTCTGTAATTTTATTCGTTAATTCAGTTTATTAACTTTTAATAATTTATCACATTCATTTATATCTTTGTTTTAAATGTATTTTATATTGTGTATATTGTTTGATGTCTGGGTTGTGGACAAGTATGGGTCATGTGACCTTTTCCGCAAACACTAGACTTGTTATCAGTCTGAATAAATAAATACAAAATAAATACATTGTGGAGGTTAAACTAATAGGCTAACATTGTGGAGCTTCAATTTAAAAAAAAGTCAAACTTTGATATATTACTTACATATATGTAGTAGTGTTTAAATGGACAAATAAACACACTAGAACACAAAACTTCAGACAGTTATGCTGTCACTCGTGTCACTTGTTAAATATTTACAGATATAAATTGGCACATGAATTATTCTCAGCTGATGAAAATTCTGCTACACAACAGTCTATGGAGGAAAACGGGAATGGTCGCTCTTTGATTTTCACTTTTTAAAAGCACTTAATGATCATTTTGAACGGCATTTTTCAGGGGTTCATTGTTAGACCTTATCAGAGACACTGGTAGCACGGGGAATCATGTAGCCCAGATTTTTTAAACTGGAAACATTGTTATACGATGCCTTTAAAGTAATAGGCTTACATTGTGGAGCTTCAATCTAGAAAAAAGTCAAACTTTGATATCTGAGCTACATGTACATAGTACATGTAGCTCAGATAGTACATGTAGTTTTAAATGGATAGTACATGCAGTTTTAAATGGATAAATAAACACCCTAGAATACAAAAGTTTGGAAAGTCATGCTACTACTGGCAAGATATGCATGAATAAACAATTTCCACTCAGGTGGAGGATAAAATAGCCTAAATCTACACACAGTAGGCTAAGTATATGAGAGGAGATAGGCAAGTGAATCTGGTCAACTTGAGTGCTTGTAGATTTTCACTTTCTTTAAAGCACTAGCCTAAATCATAATTTTGAAATAAATTTACATTTTTGAGGGTTTCATTTTTAGACCTTATCAAACACACTTAGAGCATAAATGATTATGTAGGTCATACAGTATTTTTTTTTCAAACTGTCGTCATTGTTAGCCTGTGGCTTTTAAAAAATCAACTTTGATATCAGAGGTAGCTGATGGTGATTGAAGATGAAACACCGTAATATGAAAGAAGAATTATTGAAACTTATGCTGCCACTTGGCAAGATAATGTATGAACAATTGTCAAGCATGTATAGTGTAGCTTATAGATTTTTTTTAATCCTTAAAATCCTTGTTAAACGCGATGCCTTTAATTGGTTGCCTCTGCCTTTCACCCTTCCTTTTTTATTTCTTGTTTTAAAAGATGAGGGGATCCTTGACAAGGGGTGCCTCTCTTCCCTATGCTTGTTTTAAGCCCGGTTTTGAGATTTTGGTGTTCGAGGGATATGTTCTCCATGGTGGTTCCCTTCTTTATTGCAGGTGTTTGTAAGAAATGTTCTTGTCATGTTTCTTTCTGTTTACAATGACAACTAATTATTAGTAAATTTTTGATTGTTTTGTTGATTGTGAAACAATAAAACATAATATAAAAAACATGAGGCGTTGGAACTTTGAAGTGTCTGTTGGAGTGATTTAGCCAGCAGGTAAATTGGGCATAAAGTCCAGGAACATCAAGACTTTCAGGGAGGTGATGTGCACACTTTTATTTGTACAATATGCGCGTATAATTATGCGTCTTATAAACAATATTACTCGACATACATTGTTTACATCATGTTGAAAGACTTTATGCAACATGCCGCGATGGTGGTAGTTCGGAAGCGCTCCAAGCGCTCTAAAGCGATTTCTATGTTGTTGATCACTTCCACCACTTTTGCAATTATATCTTGAATGAAACTATCTGAGTTGGTTAGCTCAAATTCGTGTTCTTATGTGAACATAAAGTAAAAAAGTAATCTCCCCAAAATCTGACTCTTTATAAAATGTATGCATACCATTACCGAAAGATGACATGTATTTATTGGAGTTAGCACAATTGTCATGATAGAGTTAAATGTCTTATACCAAACGCTGTAGATTGTTTTCCTAGAATTCTCAGTAGTTGTGGTCGTTTTTTAAAAATTTGTATTCAAGGGGACTTATTCAGATCATGCTAAACAAAAGATAACAGAAATAGTTCAACCGTTTTACTTCTGACTTTTCATTCTCACCACAATATTGGTGATTTTGATATCCCTCACTAAAATTCTGTAAAATGTTTTATAACATTTCCAAAAATATCTACTGTATGCCAAAGTGATGCGAAGTCAGACAAATTCGTGAGTACAGTATCATGTCAATCCAAGTCAGGGGTGTATGTATCCAACATTTTTTTTTTCGGGGGAGGGGTCGTGATCATGATTTTTGGGACCTTTTTACAATAAAAGTACATGAAGATGTGAAAATAACCGAGAAAAATGTCTTCTGAAAAAAATGTGGACGACACGACCCACGCACGTGCATATAAATTTTAGATAATGACAATAATGCATAATATCCCCCAGAGCGTTTGCATTTTCTTAAATTTCTAAAACCAATAGCGGGGAATTCCCGAAGTAATTATACCGTAAGAATAAGTTAACCCGTAACTTTTTATTCCGGTCGTCATTGTCGTGAATTGATTTCCCAACGCGATCGATATTATAGTCTGCTGTATTTGAATGAGAAAACACTATTCAGGCCTGTACATGATTTTTTTATTTTTTATTTTTTTTACAGCCACTAGTTTCATTTTTAAACAAACGCAGGCAGGTGCATCGATCCTGGAGTGGCGAAGGGGGGGGGGGGGGCGGCGGTCGCCACCCTAATGAAAATATTGGGGGTGGGGGCAAACATACCGATTTGCCCCCAATAGTTTTAACAACTTGAAAAATTTATAAAATGTAATGTCTAGAAAGTAGTGAAACACTACTTTAGTAGTAGAAAAACGTAATATGTCTAAAAAGTAGTGAAAGACAACAAAACCATTCAACTTATACTACTAAACAAACACAACTTTCAATTTTTCGGCGTGCTTCTGGCGCAAAATTCTGTATTGTAATTTGGCCGAAAATTTTAAAGTGATAGGCTAACATTGTGGAGCTTCAATTTAAAAAATTGTCAAATTTTGATATCTGAACTACATAGTAGTGTTCATATGGACAAATAAACACCCTAGAATGAAAAAATTTGGAAAGTTACCCTGCCGCCGAAAATTGAAAGTTGTGTTGTTTAGTATATAAGTTGAATGTTTGTTGTTTTCACTACTTTTTAGACATATTACGTTTTTTTCTACTACTAAAGTAGTGTTCACTACTTTCTAGATTACATTTTATAAATTTTCAGTTGTTAAAATATGGGCAAATCGGTATGTTTGCCCCACCCCAATATTTTCATTAGGGTGGCGACCGCGCCCCCGCCACCCCCTTTGCCATACGATCGTATGACTGCCTGCGTTTGTTTAAAAATGAAACTAGTGGCTGTAAAAAAATAAAAAATAAAAAAATCATGTAAGGCCTGAATAGTGTTTTCTCATTCAAATACAGGCAACTATATATATCGATCGCGTTGGGAATCAATTCACGACAATGCGACCGAATAAATTACGGTTAACTTATTCTTACGGTATAATTACTTCGGGAATTCCCGCTATTGTTTTGAAAATTTAAGAAATGAAACCTCTGGGATATTATGCATTATTGTCATTATCTAAATTTATATGCCACGTGCGTGGTCGTGTCGTCAATTTTTTCAGAAGAATTTTTCTCGTTTATTTTCAATCTTATGTAGCTTTATTGTAAAAGGTCAAAATTCATGATTAACGACCTCCAGAAAAAAATGTTGATCATACCTGATTGGTTGACATGAACGTACTCAAGCGAATTTGTCTGATTGCATCTATTGCATACAGTAGATTTTTGGAAATGTTTAATAAACATTTTACAGAATTTTAGTGAGGGTATGAAAATACAATATTAGTGTGAGAATGAAAAGTCAGAGTAAAACTTTGAAATTCTGTTATCTTTTGTTTAGCATGATTGAATGTCCCTTGATACAAATTTTTAAAAACGACACAATATGAG
>JZLH01S0041911.1:0-21769 GCA_001188425.1 Eucidaris tribuloides
GGTTGAAGATTATTTATTGAGCACCTAATGAACTGATTAGATTTTGGAGCTGAGAAGCCGTCAAAGGTCAAAGGTCACCGGGCCAAAAATATGTCTGATTTGGGCTCGTTACCGCGATAACTTAAAATGCGCCGGTTGAATTTTCCATGTAACGTGAGGGTGAAATATGTTATATGAGCCACCATATGAACTGATTTAGATTTTTTAGTTCAAAGCCGTCAAAAGGTCAAAGGTCACCGGGCCTAAAATATGATCTGATTCGGCCTCATTACCTGCGATAATTGGAGAGCGGCTGGTCGCGATTTTTGATGTGTAACTACGGACCAAGTATGTACTATGAGCACCAATGAACCACTCTTGGATTTTGGAGCTGAAAAGGTCAAGCGTCAAAGGTACACCGGTCTTAAATAACGTCTGGATTTGGGCTCGTTACCGCGGATACTTTGAGAAACAGCGGTTGAATGTTCATGTTATCTTGGCGTGAAGTATGTATTATGAGCCACCAATGAACTGATTAGATTTGGAGTTCAAGGCGTCAAAAGGTCAAGGGTCACGGGCCTAAAATATGTCTGATTCTGGGCTCGGTTACCGCCGTACTTGAGCCATTATCGGATATTGATGTAATTTGTGGTTGAAGTATGTATTATGGGGATAAATGACATTTCAGAGCTTGACGGGTTCAATAAGGTATACGATGCCCTGTACATTTCAAAGTTTGATTGGACGGGGGTGCGGAGGCATACCCATCGGCCTGCGCGCAGTCCGATATTGCCCTAGTTCTATTATGTACAAGTGTTTACAAACGCAAATATTTTTCGTTCCACCACCCTAATGGACAGTGAGGGCTTATATTAATAGAGGAAATCGATCCAAGAAAATGGATTTTGCATTACGGTACGCCTGCAAGCATAATTGTAGCCTCTACATGGCTAAAGTATTGGTCTAACATTTACCACAGTTAAAAAAATCCTAGGCTACATGAGATTCCTCCTGCTATCATTGTCTTTGATAAGGTCCTAAAAATGAACACCCCGAAAAATAAGTGTATTTCATAATGTTATTTAGTGCTTAAAAAAGTGAAAATCGTAAGTATGTTTGTATCTCGCTCTCTACCTCATTCTATCCTCCAAGACCTTTACTGTGTTAATCTGTGTTACGGAAATTTTTTCCAAATCAAGCGTCAAACATTTTTCCCCGGTCGCTCTGTCAAGTCGGCCGTATGCGTTTCTCCTTTCAGGGGCTCTGGGGGGGGGGGTTGGTGACGAAACAATTTTTTGTTTTAGTTTTTCCCAAATCCAAGGTTCCAACATTTTTTCCCGTCGCGGCGCAGTCGCCGAAAACACTCGCTCAGCGGGGGGGGGGGGGGGGGGGGGGGGGGGGGGGGGATGTGACGAAAAAATTTTTCCCAAAATCCATAAATGGTCCACATTTTTCCCGTGTACGCCAACTCCGAAAAACTTGCTCAGCGTGTGGGGGGGGGGGTGGTGGTCATAAAAACTTATTTGTCCAAAAATCCGCTATTATATCAATTATTTCTCATTTTCAAACACCCTCTTTGTTACGAAAAAGGGGGTGATTTCGGTGGTGTAGATAAGTGGTGGGGGTGTTTTGTTGGGGTGTTTAACACCCCCTTCGGCTACGGCTAAAGGGGGGGTGTTTGAACACCCCAAACACCCCCCCTGCGTACGTGTATGCGTACAACAATAGCAACAGCAGCAGCAACAGCAACACAGTTCTGTTGATTTACTAATTATCCCTTGCTCCATTCATCAGAATTGAGCTCAAGATGTGTGTGTTTCTGACGCTTTGTTGCTTCAGTGTGAATGGGGTTTATGAAACTCTCAAGTCTCAGGTTTATTATCTTTGGACGTGAGACCAAGGCTTGAGAGGAATAAAGTGTGTACTACAGTGTACATGTACTACAGTGTAAATACTGAGTATGAGTTGTACATTCACCATAGTACGTTAGTTGCAAGTTAAAGGGAAATACCAAAATATCAATTGGCTAAAACACAGCTGGTCACCGTTGATTCCCGTACACGATGATTAACATGCCAGTAGTACGTTCACGGCAAGCGCATACTCACGGCTCTTAGCATCTAACAGTACCTTGGTTGAGACCATGTGCAGGATAGCTACACAGGATACTGTGGAACGTTGTTGGTCACGGTGGTCTGGTCGTTAACTTCGTTCAGAGCTGTGAGTGCATTTTTAACATGAACAGACCTCTGGTATCAATCATCATGTTGAGTCAGTGGTGAATGCCTGTATTTTGGCCAGTATGTCCTAAATTTACATTGCTTTCATGAATGAGAATCAGAGCTTTAGTCTTGCTGACTAGTGTGAATCGGGGGGCACTTATTATAATTGTGTGATACCTATGTGCAGTGGTTGGGACCCCCCATTTTCAGCCCTAAATTTCAGTTCCAGAGCATCAAAAGAAATGTTTGTTTTTTTCAGTTCCAGAGACCGCCAAATTTGCTGTTTCGCCACTGATTTTTTGCACGCATGGCCGGACCAGAGCATTGCACTTTCAGCATGGCGTGCTGAAAATTCGCTGCGGCGCAGCTTCAAAGCATGGCATTTTGAGGTTTTCTAAGGTCATAGCTCCAGTTCCGAAGACCCCAATTTTCGCTTAAGCCAGTTCCTTAGTCCCCGATTTTTGACTTCCGTGTGGTAGGCCTACATAGGTATCACATTGTACATGTACTGTAAGTCGAGTTGAAAGAAGAACAAACAAACATGAAATTGATTTACAGAGATAAGAAGTTGAACCCCCCCCCCCAAAAAAAAAAAATAAAAAATAGTACAGAATACATGTAGGTGGTGAAATGAAACAATTTGTAAAAGTTTTATGTTTACAAACAAAATTGTCACCTTTTCCCTACTAGGATTGAACAATTGCTACATGTACCATTTCAGCCCAAATCCTGGTCTGTACATTGAACATTTTGTTTGTCTTGCAACTACTGTTGCAATGTGAAAAGAAAAACTGATACATATAAAAGTATCGATATGCAGGGCTTGACACTAGCACTTGCCCGCTTGCCCGGGCAAGTAAAAATTTCATGTCGGCGAACGAGTCAAAAACTCGACAATGTTAAAAATTTACTCTCGCCCAGTTGGGCAAGTGAAATTTTCATCATGAAATGAGCAAAATATTTATTGTACTCAATTTTAAGATTCTTTGAATTCATCAATCATACCATTTGCAACCTCCAGAATTAAACGTTCAATGCTATAAAAAGGCCTTATTGGTTAAAATTAGTGAGAAATAATTTTTAATGTTTTTGATTAAATTGTTTAGTTTTGGGCAAGTAAATTATTCATTCGGGCAAGTAAAAATCTGCAAGTGATAATTTTACTTGCCCGAAGGGCAAGTTTGAAAAAAAAGTTAGTGTGGAGCCCTGCGATATGTATTCCATGCTTTGTGAACTGGCGCAATACCAACACCCATCATTTTTCTTCCTGTACATGCTTACGACATACATGTACCTGCACAGTACTTCAAAAGTACAGTCTCTGGACAAATCACACACTCACATACATTACACTCTGTGTAGTCTGACTGCCAGACCATTCTGGAATCAACAGCCAAACCTGTCTTTAGTATAATAGTCTGGCAAATAACATACATTTCCAGTAACATAAAAAAAATCCACAAAAATAGCCCTTCCAGAGAAGATTTATCAGTTCTTATCTGTCAGGTCTGCAGTGATGTAATGTGATTAGGCAACCCCTGAGGCAAGAGCCTGGGCATGGGCTCACTGCTCACCTCCCAAGACCATAAGTGATTGACACCTTGTGTCAAAAACAGATGGTAAAACAGTTTGTATATGTGAGTAGTCCCAGCCTTATCTGATCACTGTAATGAGATCTTTACACTGGCTTAGTTCTTAATTTGTTTTGCATGGTAAAGAGAGTCAGAAAAAGGCCCATACAATGCAGTGGAAGTGAATGGACTACATCCAGGAGTTTTGAAGAAATCTTGTCAGAAAAACAAGAGATAAGTTAAAAGCCCCCAAAGCGTTATTGTTCAGACCATCGGATGGTCCCTGCTTCGCAGAGGAGGTCTGAAATTCAGACTACACTCTGTGTAAATGAATTACAGTGTCAAAACTACATGTACATGTAGGTTGGTTTTGATTACACTGTAGAATCAGGATGTGTAAATCAGTTCAAGGAAGTAATAATACCAATATTACATGTATGATTGCTGATAACATACGTACTGTAAGCCAACTATAAATGTAATTATAACTCCAACTATACCCAGAAGGGAACACGCACTTAGTAGATTTATACTCCATTTATACTGGGAGTTATCCCGCTTCAGGTCTGGACCTGAAGCGGGTAACTCCCAGTATAAATTGTAAAAAAATATTTACCCCAAGCTAAAGTTAGTCTGCTCTAGGAGGTGGTTCAGATCCACATCGGGCCCGAGCTAACGTCAGCATGAAGCGTATAGATCTCGATTTTGGCTCGTTCTAAATTCAGTAACCCATGAAGTGTACATACGTATTGATAAACAATTTTAGTCCTCACAGGAAGCACAGCTGAGGGGGGCAATAGGTTACCACGACAACTACTCCGGTCTCACACGAAACATGGGTGGTCGAGAATGGCCGTATACTGTAAAATGACTTACGTATGCCGAGCTAAAGTTACTGTATACGCCATATATTTCTTGATTTTGCTGCAAGACGGGAACTCGCGAAAGTATATTTTTCGCTATTTATTGTGTTTATATTCACTTTGCACAGAAATGTCAGGAAGTGAAAGTTTTCACGTTCAGTATAAGTCATGAAAAGTGCGGAAATGAAACTACTGCGAAATATTCACCACACAATACACATACATGTAATCTCCATAGAGCTGTAATTTCTGTGGCACGTTAAGCGGTCGAGCCTGCACCGATCAATCGAGTGTCCAATAGACTGATTGTAGCGACCATTCTGCCTATAGTTATGAAAGAAGGAAGAGAGGGAGAATTAGGTGCTCTAACGACAATTTAACATAAAACGCCACTCATGCCTTCAAGCATACATTTTTCTTGTATCAGACACACCTGTCAATTGGTACCAAAGAAATTCTCAGTCTATTGATCAGACCCTTGGTCTTTCAGACCCTCAGTCCATCCGACCCTTGGTCTATCGGTCCCTGTGGGCTACATCCCCGGTCTGTCAGTCCCTAGGTCTTTTGGAGCATTGGTCTACAGAGATTCCTCGGGTACAGCAGAGTTGTCAATCTCAGTGAATCTCCCGGGGGGGCCAGTCAAACATAATGCTGTACACATGCATGACCAAATCATTTCCAGACACCCCCTAAACAAGTTTTTCTCTGTGTCAAAATAACCCCCTAAACGAGTTTTTCGCGTGCTTCATTTACACACCTTAGCCTCCAAACATACCCTAAATACGTTTGACTATAGTCCTAGTTCAAAAAGCTTCGGCGAAAAAATACCGCTAAATGAGTTGAACAGCTTTCAAAACACATTTTGTTGAAATGGCGGTGTTTTGACTACCCTAACGCGTGGCACAAGCGGCGTGCCGCGTCTAAACTTGCAAAAACACCCCTTTAAACGCGTTTTTTTGGTCACACATGTGTACAACATTATGTTTGACTGGCCCCCCCGGGTGAATCTATTTGCGTGAGACTCCCACGTAGGCCATAGGTCCAAACGCGAGATCAATCCATTTTGGCCTTTTCTCAGGCAAATATTTGTGTGAGAAAAGGCCGAAATGCAGGAGTCTCATGCTCAGTGCATGAGAGTTGGCAGCCATGTGGTCCAGCCTGTTAGTACGTGCTTCCCCACAAATTTCTGTTGCTCCCAGGCCTTGCCCACAGGCCCCCCCCCCCATTCCCACCCCGCCCCCTCCATTCCCACCCTGCAATCCCACCCTGAGGCACTACAAATTATGAAAAATTCTGATTAGGTGATGTGATACATTAATTTGTCTTTTAGAATGGATCTACATGTAGACACAAATGCCTGTTGTTGCCAGCAGGTGTCGCAGGACCCTGACTCTATTTTTCCCTAATACAAAAAATACCCTCCACCCTAAATATCTTTTGTCCAATATGGCTAATTTGGAGTTTTTTGTTTGTGTCTTTATGTCTCCCCTGGGTATTAAAATTTCTGGATCTGCTGATAATGACAATACATTCCGTTGCCAGTTCCTAGAATTCCTGCAGATTGCGCACTTACAGGCAACCATCAGCCTTCTCATGTTACATGATTGGATGACATGGTGTCATGTCATGGACTTGTACCTAATCAGGAATGAAGAAATTAATGCCAAACAAAAAAGAACTGAAATGGCAATGAAACAAAAGAATTTATTCTATATATCAGAGTACATGTATAACACACAATTGAATGGAAGCGAGACATATCAAGGGGAAGTACATGTACAAAGTGTGGCACAAAAATGGTAAGTTGATGACACACACAATCAGAAAATTTTTAATTTTGTGTTGAAAATATAACATGTCCTCATTTTATCACTCAAATTTTCATTCAACCCAGGTACGTTGCCACAGATATTCTGAAAATCCAAATTGAGTTAAAACAGAGTGGCAAAATGGCACTGTATGATATTTATATTACATGACAAATGGGGCAGCTGCCATTCTATGATGGATTTTGGCCAAACCTTCTTTGAACATGCTTTCTCTAATTTTTCTGCTTTTATTAATTCAACTTGATGAATATGGTGGACTTCCCCTGTAACCAATTGTCTGCATCTTCCATGCACTTACTAATCTACAGCACAGATTTTTCAGACCCTGATTTGCACAACATGACTGGCAAGGGCTCTTGGCCTGTAAGCTAGGCCTTTATTGTCTGTGTCTTCCCTCTAGTACTAGTCTACAGCACAGATCATTCAGACACTGATTTGCACAACATGACCACCATTGTCTGCATCTTCCCCTCTCTCTCATCCCCCCTCACAGGAACTGTGGACCAAGGCCAGCTCCCAACCTCTCTTCAACCATCTCCTAGATCTCAACTTCTACATCTTCCAGTGCATCAACTACAGTGCGGAGCAGGAGGTTCTGCTGGATGAGAAGCGTCGTCTCTGTGATGTCAAGCCGTTCTGGAGCACTCTGAGGGTCATCAGGAAGGCAGGGGATGTGGAGGACAAAGTACTCAACTCACAGATTGGACAGTGCATAGGAAAAAGTAAATATGATGTTTGTCTACTTGTACCTCTGCACTGAAAGTTCTGAATGTGTATTAACCTGAATCAGCCTGGGCTTTCTTGGATGTGCTATAGCTTTTGGGGGGGGGGGCGGCGCTGATTCGGCCCTCCCCTCTGTCTGTTTGTTTGTTACTGGCTCTTGTTACAGTGATAACTTTTATAATAAGAAAAGCGGATTGGATTTATATGTAACTAAATCATGTTATTTAAAACCTTTTCATATTTTTAGGGAATTTGTAGTTATCTGAATATTTTGGCATAATTATGTGATGTGGATAACATTGGTAAGCAAAATTGCAAACAGACAAATCTGATTTGTAATCCTTGAAATGCAAATTAATGTCACCCTCTTTTAATCCCAAACTACTTGTCTGTTATTGAAGTATGCAGTGTGCCTATTTTTGTCTAGTATTTGACTTGTAAAGTACTACACATGATTAATATTCAGGCACAATGGAGACAGTGGCGTTAAGTGTAGAACTGCAGTAGGCAACTTTCAATTTCTAATCAAGGGGCAATTTGCACACTCAAATGTGCAGGCTGCATAAAGAGAGACTGCAAACAAACACAGACACTAACATACATGTATGTGCAATGTACATGCAGTCTGCAGAAAAGACAGACATACAAACATAAACTGATATACATCAGTGTATCTACATGCAAGAAGACAGTTTGTACAATGTAACAGCTGACAGATGTGCTCTTTGCCATGTTAATTCCTTCACCCTAAAACAAGAATGCTGCAGTGGTTAGCTTTTCACTGGATTGGACAGGGTTGGGTTTCTTCCGGAAAAAATAGTTTTTCCGAGACAGCGGAAAAACTGGAAGAAACCCCTTTTTTCCGGTTTTTACCGGAAGAAACTGGAAAAAAACCCGAACAATATTTCCGGGCCCAATAAATGATATGAAATGCAGTAATTTTACATGTAGGAGAATTAGTATACATTACAACAAATATAACTGGCAACAACATACAAGAAAAAAAAAACTTCTTGCCACAATCTAACTCCAAGAAATTAATATTTTGAAATTAAATAATTATCCTTCCAAACGATCTCTAATAAAGTCACATAAGCAGTGCACATGTACATATACTAGTATGTACGTGAGCTACATGTAGCATGGATCTTTTTCAAGTATTGCATAAAATGGGGTGTTGTAATTTATTTTCGCATATACTTATATTATTCCTAAAAGCAACGGACACATCTTTGCGATCAATTTGCATGTCAGTTAACTAATTAGCTCGTTTTCATATTTAAAGCACAAGTTTAGTTTTGGGGATTTTTTTATTTGAAAGGGTTATGCCCAAAGGTCATATCACACCAATTACAGATTCTGAATGTCTTTAGTTTTTTTTTTAAATTAATTAATGAAAAATCAGGGGGGGGGGCCAAGATTTAGGACTATATCTCATCAGAAAGAGCAGACTCTGATCTTTCTGATGAGGTACATGTATAATTAGTACTTAACCATATTAATCTGTGTATTATGTGAAATTGTCAAAATCTCGGAGCCCCCCCCCCCC
Source organism: Eucidaris tribuloides (assembly GCA_001188425.1). Lineage (NCBI taxonomy): Eukaryota > Metazoa > Echinodermata > Echinoidea > Cidaroida > Cidaridae > Eucidaris > Eucidaris tribuloides. Next base: position 8,737 of record JZLH01S0041911.1, read on the forward strand.
CGAGATTTTTCATAATTAATTACAAATAAAAATCAAGGCATTCAGAATCTGTTATTGGTGTGATTATGATTTTTGAGCATAAACCTTTCTAATAAAAAAAAAATCACCAAAACCAAACTTGCGCTTTAATTCATTCAGCATACTTTGAAAGTGCTTGTCTGCAACAACCATAACAGCCATTCCACGTAAATGTCACGCGAGTCACGCATGTTTCATGTCACACGAGTCACGCATGTTTCATGTCACACAAGTCGCAAACAAGGGTCTAGACCAAAACCAAGAAAATATTGGAGCTAAATTCATTACTCGATCAGGTAAATCAATCATCTATATCCTGACATGTGACTCGTAAGACACAGCATGCGTGACTCCCGTGACATTTAGGCCTATATGGAATGGCTGATAACTGTATCACTAGGTGCGTCTACACCTACCGAAACTTCGCGAAGTTTAACTTCCCGATATCTTGCAGTGTAGATGCAAACTTCCCGAAATTATACCTGCGAAACTTCCCGCGAAAAATCCTGCTCATGGGGTAGGATTTTTCTCGGACACCGCAAAATGTCGCGCGACATTTGCAGTGTAGACGCAAACTTCGCGAAGTTTCGTGGGGTGCAGTATCCCATTGACCATTTCCGGTTTGAAACGTGGGCTGTATGAAAGCAGCAGCTGGTAGTCGCTCTGCCTAGTATGTGCGCATTACATGTAAATAATGAATTGTGTCTGAATTTGTGAACGAATGTGATTTTTATTGGAATTTGCAGGAAAACGTTCCCAATGTTTAACAAATATAGACTAAGCTGTGTGCACGTGAGGATTAGTGCAGCGATTTCCCTTTGTCGACGGCTATAAGAAAAAGCCTTGGTTGTCTTCGAAGTTCAGATATTCTTTGTAAAAGTCTGACGTGAATTGCATTTTCTGCCAAATCAAGCGTCATCTATTACAACATGTAATGGTTGGTCAATAACAATGCCATCCATTATGTATTTGCAAAGTTAAAGTTCATGCATGCAGCTATTTTTTCGCGCGCTCTCTCTATCAAGACCGCATTGTTTACCTTCTACGGCACATGCGCATTAACGACTTAATTTTCGGGAACTTAGTCCTCCCGGAAAAGATCGGGAAGTTTGGGGCTAGTGTGGATGCACGAATGAATTTAACTTCGCGAAGTTTTGTAATGTAGATGCACCTACTGATATAATTATGGTTGGCATCAAAGCAGTTCTCTTAAAACTTCTGACAAAAGGTGACCAATTTAAGTGTCTGGCACAACAGCTTACACCAGGGAAAAAATACACCGGGGCTCGGGGCAATTTCGCCCCCGAAAATTGCAAAAGAGCCCCCGTAAATTGCCATAGGGTTTTATACAAAAGAGTATCTGGAACATGAAAAGTAGCCTTGAAAAGAAAATTTTATAAGTTTCCCTGTCTTACACAAGACTAATTATTTGACTATTTTTCTCTATGCTACAAACTGAGCTACATTATAGTACAATCAACTGAGTACAGTTACATGTACATGTAGTTGCATGGAGAAGTGACCATGAATAGGAGGGAATCGACAAACTGTGGTTAGAAGTTCATAACCAAAACAGGGGAGAACAAAAAGTCAAAAGAGCTGTCATGTTTTTATTATAGTTATGTTAGTTTATAAAATAAAAATCTTGAATAAATAACGGAAAAATAAACACTTAGGAGGTTTTTTCCGTTTCTTCCGAAAAAGCGGAAAAACCTGTTTTTTCCGGGACGGAAAAACCGGTAAAACCGGCGGAAAAAACCACCTGCGGAAGAAACTGCCAACCCTGGGATTGGACAAGGTGCCTGCTTGTGATACCAAAATAAGAAGCATGTGTTCCTCTCAGAAGAGGTGTTGTGGCTAATGGATAAAGATCATAGTTTTGAGAGGTTTTTAGTTCAAGCCATGGCAGTTTTGTCCTTTGGTATGCACTGTATCCCACTACCTTGTCCATTGGAGAGGACACAAAGATGGAGGTCACGGGTTGAGGCAAAAATACCTCAGCTCATGGAAAAAAAACCTCAAGCCTCATTGAAAAAAAGTGTTGTTGTTGTAGACATCAACATCCATATTATTGGTATCAGGCACGGTTCTAGAGCAAAAAATGTAGGGGGGCTACTGGGGGCTTCATTCGTGGCCAAATCCTAGGTCCAAATTTTTCTCGGGTCATCCCAACCGCCAAAAAGGGGGGGGGGGGATTTCAGGCCAAATGGGATGCAGACAAGTTATCATGATTAAACTGAACTGATTAGATTTTGGGGTTGAAAGTTGAAAGGTCACAAGGATGCTTGATTTGGTATCATTACATGTGGTGATCAGATTGAGTACATATAATGTATGCACCAAGCTTTTCAATTTAAATCAAATTGGATGGTATTGCAGACTGGGGAGGCATACCCATCGACTGTGCACAGTCGCACTGCTTTTTGCTTCCTAATTCAGTACTACTGTAGTGGACATTGAGAGCTTAAAATATTTTTTTCTTTTATTAGTCTTAAGAAAATTGAATGAAGTAACAAGAAACTCCCGTATGATCATCTCTACAGGTCTCCACGAGTACGATCTAATGAAGAACCAAGAAATCTGTGACTTCCGAAGCAACATGCGTCGTATGTGCATGAAAGTACAGAAGGATCACATGAAATGGAGTTGGGATCGCAAGGCCATGTATATCTTCCCACCACAGGTTGATAACATCATCCATCATAATCTACCAGACCAGATCCTTGTCAACATGCGCTTTTCTTCCAGTTTGGTAACTAAAAAAATCTGTCTTTGTTTTAACTCTTTGCATGTTTTATACCAAATCTCACCTCGCTTTGGTTTTGGCTGAGGCTATTTGGCACTGGTCCAGCTTTACATATAAATGTTTGTTTCTGACCTGAAACATGTACAGTGTACAAGCTTGGATTAGCAGGGAGCAGGGTTATAAGCTAGTAAGTATTCTGTGCCGGCTGTAGGAAGGAGTTATGCAAGGGGAGCGAGCAAAGCGAGCGTAGCGCAGCGTCACGGCGTGGGGTCCAGGGGCCCGCTCAAGGGCCCTGATGGGGTCCAGGGGGCGGAGCCCCCGAAGCTCCTGGATTTCTACATAGGAAAAAGCATTTGGAAGCATTTATTTTACAAAATACATCTTCGGCTGAAATGTAAGGATGTTTAAAGCTCAAAATACACGATTTATGTAGAGATTTAAAGCATTTTACGGTCATTTTAAAGCTTTTCTGTGCCGGTCGGAGGACTGATAAATTCAGCTCAGTGGCGGTCGGCTTAATTTTTTGCCGGCCGGTAGCTATAACCCTGGCAGGGAGTATGTGTTCAGTTTAATGATACAAGAATACCATCTGGCAACCAGCCTAGTGTAATGGTTGTGTAAATTCCTGACTACGAATCACTCATTTGTAGCATTGCGCCTTATTGTTTGTTTTGTGGTGATAGGTCGTTGAATTCTGTATTTCTGTCTTCTGTCTTGTGCAGTCCACAACATCAGTCTTACGAGTCAATAGTCAAGATAAGCCTGAAGATCTGGTAAACAAGGCACAGAAGAAGATGTACCAACAATCGGCCGAAGCTGATGAATATGTTCTGAAAGTCCGCAGCTGTGAAGACTATCTCCTTGGTGGATATCCACTAGCGCAATATAAGGTAGGTTTTCCCGTTGAAGACTAACATGAGATATCCTGTTGCAAGGTCTATGGGAAATGCATGTTAAAGCAAAATCAAACTGTCTTCAACAGGTAAAGAGTGAATCGGGCCCGGGAGGGCCAGTGCCATTTTAAGGTGTACACCATGCGCATGTATGGGCTTTCAAAATAGACCCTAAACAAGTAATTTCCTGTCGATCTCAGCATACCCTAAACAAGTATTCGAGTCTGAAAAGATACCCTTTTCAAGTAACATCCTGTTAAAAGTATACCCTTTTTTTCCCGATTTTGGCGATTTTGATACCCTTTTCAATGTACGCGTGTACATCGCCCGACCGTGAAAAACATCCCTTTTTACGCGTTTTTTCACACGCGCATGGTGTACACCTTGTAATGACACTGGCCCCCCTGGGGCATCGGGTCCCCCCAAATAAATAGTCAGCCCTAACTCGGCCACTTTTTCATCTTTAGACCTGATTCTGGTGTTTAACAGTATGTTTTGGGCAGCACGGAATACACTGAACCCACAACCTTCTGATTACATTAAATTTTGTTGACAACAGGGGTGCGTGATACACCCCCTAATGTGTTTTTCTGTGGAGAATAGATGGATGGATAGAAGAAAGAAGGAAAGAGTGAATGAGTGAATGAATGGATACATGGATAGATGGATCACTATATGGATACAGATCATGGAAGAGTAGATGTTTGCAAAAAATCTGTTAAAATAATTCAATTTCAAGCCCATCCATTCAACTCCCTATTAACTATGAGTGTGAAATTGAAATTGGATTATTTCTAGAGGATATATTCTGCAACTTGTGGAATTCTTTAGAATTTTTCTTTATGCAGCATGTATAAGACCCCACTGTGTCACATTAACTCTTAACGTGCCAAAGTCGCAGATCTACACCAAATACGCATTAAAGTTCATAGAGGTTTAAAATCCTCTGGCATGTTAAGAATTAATTTACTGTAGTATTTTTGGTAGAAAAAAACAACAACAAACAAATACTGGAAAAGTCGTCTGTTCCGGTCTGAACAGTCGTATATTGTTATATTGCTAGTGGGGTGGTAGTAGGGTAGAACATTAAGTACATGTACAGTAGTGCCTACTGTACCATGATAAGCTTTGATACATGTATAAATGTGCAATAGATGTATGTATTAGATGCAACTTTGCAAATCGGCAAAGGAAGCAAGCCTATTGGCATACAGATTAACGACTGCAGCAAGCAAGGAGTAAACAAAATTACGAAACATCCATACATTGTAGAGTGGTCAATTTTAAGATTTAAATTCCATATGGGGAATCCTTAACTAACACCATGGGATATTATACATGTATATAAAATGTGATGATATATGCAATAACTGCATAACAAGTATTTTGAAGGTAGCAAAATACTTTTTTTTCAGAAAATTCAATTCCCTGTTCCAGTACATAGTTTCCATACGCATTAACAACAGAAGTTGCTCTATCCCGGTCAATCGAGGAGTGTTCTTTTTTTGACATATAGTCCAAACTAAAAAAACTTCTCATTGTCACAATACGAGTACATGAGAAAAATGCTATGCACAGAGAACAGAATAGAAGAATGAATGAAAGAGTGGAAACATGGATAAGCAGATGATTGATGGATACAGATCATCAATGAGTGTTCTTTTTTGGCATAGTCCAGTGAAGAAAATTCTTATTGTCACATCCACAGTACATAAGAAAAACGATACGCAAAAAAGACGGAAAACCAGAACTGATCCTGGTCCACAAGTCAGAGTTGAAAATCGACGACCGTTTCCACGACCCGATGTTCAACGTTTTGGCACAGAAGGAGGAAGAAGCTCCACCCCTGCCATCAAAACTGGGTCGGTTCATGAGCTGGGACATTGAGGAGAAGGTCAAGGTTACCATTCACCGATGTCGGAATGTCAACGTCATCGACAAGTCTACGGTAGGAACTTTTGTAGATTTAACAGTTTGGTTCTCAACGGTGGATAAACACAAGTGCTTTTATGAGCCACTGTGAAAAAACTCACACAGGCGGACTCGGGTAAATTTGTTCAAGTATTAGAAGACACGTAATAGCTTTGTAAATAATAATAGCTTTGGAACGTCAACGTCATTGACAAATCTATAGTAGGAACTCTTGTAGATTTGTTTTGCACTTCTAGCATTAGTCCAATTAATCTGATCACACAACAGACTCTTTTTGGATCTTGGACTGGTCCTCTGTTTTGGGTCAGATATTGGTAAAATTATTTTTCATGAAGATCTCTTTAGATTGATACATCACACCTTTTACCATCCCCAGTGTGAAATAAGCTTCCAATGTCATAGAAAAGGCCTTAGTGGGTAATATTGGTGAAAAATAATAATACATTTTTAGTATTTGTTCTTTTTGGGTCAGTTCATTTTTCCTTTGGGTGAGTAATAATCTGAAAGTGATAATTTTATTTGCCCGAACGTAAATAAGTCAAAAAATTAGTTTGGAGGCCTACGTTATGACATGTCTGACCCATCCTGATCTCACTCCACAGGTGCGTGTGAAGGCAGGTGTGTTCCATGGAGGAGAGGAACTCTGTACCGGTTTCAGATCCAAGGAGGCCGAGGGCCCGGATCCGGTCTGGGAGGAGACCTACACCGCCGAAATCAACATCAGCAACCTCCCCCACATGGCCAAGCTGTGCTTACTCATCTACACATTTAGCAGCAAAAAGCTTGCCAAAGCCACGTCAGGGGCCGCCCTGGAGAAAGAGAAGACCAAGAGGAGAAATCCAAGAAAGGTATGGCAAAGTCACTCATTTTATGGTGCATATGGAAAGGGCTCTTAAAGGGCAGTGACATGACTGGGAGAAGTAAACTAAATGTGCAAAAACCAAAAGAATTCAGTGAGGGTTGAGCATGAACCTAATTTCATAGAATTACTTCAACGAAGCTGATAATTCTAGGTTTCAGATGACCATTTTTGCTAATACCGACACAAAAAAATATTGCTATCATGTTCTGAAAACATTTGAGGCATATTAACTGTGCAATGATTATTGTATTGAGATTATTTTACAATACTATTCTATTTTCATAAAAATTCATGAATTTTGGGGGTTTCACACAATAGCTGTGGCTAATATTTTTACCCAAAAAGTGTAATATTATCATGGTTGAAATTAAGATGTACGATGATTACTTTCCACTACTGTTTGAATTAATTACTAAGGAAAAATCTCTGTCACTGTGTCTTAAAATGCATTACATTGCATAGGGCAACAGCGAGAAGTCAGCAGCAGAAACAAAACCAATAACAAAATACTAGCTCTTGTTGATCCTTCCATGTCCATCCTAAAAGTGTTTGTGTGAAGGTTGTGAGCCATTTTTTACTTTCATCTAAAATGAAAAAAAAAATGGAAAAAAAACAGACCACTGTTTGAGAAAATAACTGTTAAGTTGCTCAATAAAAAATGTATTACAGACCAGAGAGAAAGACTCTGTGTGCTACTCTTTGTCAGTCAAATGATCTCATCTACAGTCCACTCATCGTAATCACTATAAGTCAAGGTAGTCCGCTAATTGAAATTGTTAGTGTACCAGCGCGTTGGCATGGCAATAGAGGTTAGAAACATTAGTGAACATTAAGCTTCACAAGGCAGAATGTACATTAATTTGCAGATTATATGGCATCTAAATGAACACCAGTGAAACACTCCATACGAAAATGTGTGGCATTGATGTATCCAACCCAGTACATTCATACTGCCTTATCATACTGATGTGTGTTAACACTTTGGGTGCTGGGGTAAAAATCCAGGTGTTTCAACCAAGGACTGGATTGTGTTTGAGGTTTGTGTATAATTTTTCCAAAATATACAATTTTTTTGTGAAAATGGAAATACTATTGAGACAAGACATTTTAACTCATTTAGTTGGTTCAATGTGTCTTAATTTTATTGATAAATATCGTTGAGGAACTTCAGTGATGTTTGTCATTTGAATTCAAAGGTATGCGAACTGATTGTCTTCTCGGCGAACCAGTGGATTGATGTTATACGTGGGCGAGCCGGTGCGCCAATAGCACCCAAAGTGTTAAATTCACTTCAAAATATTCTTGTCATGTTGTGGTATTACATGTACAGTGACTAAAGCTGTCCACAAAATCCGCTTTAGCATTTAAACGTAATATTTGTTGCTTACATGTAGAAATTTTGAAATCCGTTTAGACAAATTTTGCATTGAATATTCCACTTTTCTATTTTGCTCTGACTTCATCGTACATTATTCTATCCACATCATGTCGACAAGATGATCACGCTCACGTAGTCCCTCATATATTACAATCGCACTTTGATCTGTTCAGTGATGGTAAATTGCAAGGATCCGGAAAGTGCATTCACTCTGAGCCAAACTGGTAATCTGTTCGTGTAAATTCAAATTCAATCCAAAGGTATTGTGCAGCTCTGTGTGCACTACCGTATGCTCAGTATATGACGGCATTCAATGCTATTTCATGGTGGTGACAGCGCGGTAGTAGACGGCAGAGTTGACATGAAAAGAGATGTTTGTAAAACGCTCACAGATGTTTGTTTTTTTCTGAATATTCCCTAGTGATCCAGTACCCCATAGTGCTCCAGTACCCTATAAGTGTTCCAGTACCTCATAGTGTTTTGCTATCCCGTAGGGATCCAGTACCCTATAGTGCACTAGTATTCAAATATATACTGATGCGAGAGTCTCTGGTTGAAACTATGACAAGCCCGAGGTTACATGGACTGTACTACAGTCAACGTAACATAGGGCGTCATAGTTTCAAACGGAGACTCTCAGGATCGGATATATTTGTTTTATATCCATCATCGAATTAAACAGGGAAATTACACAAAGAAAAAAAAGGAAAATGAAATGTACCTACAGTAACCCCTACGAGTAAGTGTGTGTCGCACAGCATACAGGTGCGCGATATTTTTACTTGTGGTACTGATAGGGATGCAATTCCATTAACGTATTATTCTAATTAGTCAAGTATCAATTTCATAAACCTATAAAACACTAATTTAATCTTCATTCTTATTTTAACTATAATCCCAACTGAAATTTGACGAACTTAACCCAGTGTTAATCTTAACCCTATCTGGGCCCGGGGGGGGGGGGGGGTCGTCGACAATGTTCGCGACCATTCCGCCACGCGAAATTTTTTGACCGCGTCGCTCGCTGAATTTTTACTTTTAAGTGTTGCGCATCTTTTGAGACCAAATTCGCGACGTCCGGGTACGCGGTTCCGGAGTTACGCAACTTTTCGTACTTGCATGTCACACCAAAAATCGCTCAAAAACATGAAATCGTGTGTTATTTCAATGCAAATTGTGTTTTCAGCCCAAATTCATAAATGTATAGTTATTTTTACTTTTACTGATTGCAATTAACTAATTTTATGCTGTTTATGATCGCAAAAGTGTCCCCGAGAAATTTCATTGAAAAAACAATAGAAAAACAAAAGGTCGAAAAAACAAAGAAATACATAAGAAATTCATGAAACAATAAAATACATAAGAAATTAATTCCAATTCGGCAACTTCAGCACTTTTTTGGACAGATAATTGTTAGAAATGTCAAAAAGAATATTATCAACAAAAATTAGCATTCTGTGAGGGAGTTATAGGCCAAAATATGATTTTATACATAAATATGCATAATTAATTACTTAAAAATAGAAGATAATTATTTTTCAAAAATCTAACTATACAGTCTTGGAGATTACGTCCGGCTCTTTGCACGTGCAAATTTTCGCGGCGATCGCGCGATCCGCGGCCGAGATCTGAAGCGGGGGCCAAATTAGCCCCCCCGGGCTATGCAATTTCAAAAAAGCCCGGGCTGATTAGGGTTAAACTTTGCCAAACTTCCATACGGGCGTAGCACGCTATAATGTCTTTCACACGCACTGAAAAAAATAGCGTATGGTACATATGTTTGTACACACAATTCATTTGGCTTGTGAATTAAGCTCAAATTGCGATCCCACTGTCGAGAGTACAATAGTACTTTACTATTGTACTCTCCGACTACTACATGTATAGTACTTTCAGAACGATTGTCTCCCAGACTCACAGAATAGTGTGTTTATTTTTCATCATGTGACATACTTTTGACCAACCCGAATTCAAGAAACTTACAATGAGGGATATAATACCCCATACTGCTCTAATTCCCCATAGTGCTCTAGTACCCCATATTGCTCTATACCGCATAGTGCTCCAGTACCCCATACTGCTCCAGTACCCCATACTGCTCTAGTACCCCATACTGCTCTAATACCCCATAGTGCTCTAACAAGCCATAGTGCCTACTGCTCCAGTACCCTACAGGGCTCCAGTACCCCATAGTGCTCCAGTACCCATAGTGTTTTACTATCTCGTAGTGCTCCAGTTCCCCATAGGGATCCAGAACCCACAGTGCTCCAGCACCCCATTAGCTCTAGTACCCCATAGGGCTGCTGTACCCCATAGTGCACCAGTAAGTCGTTATGCTCCAATGCCCCATAGTGCTTTAGTACCCCATAGTGTTCCAGCACCCAATATAGTGCTCCACTACCAGTCCTGTACCCCACAGTGCTACAGTATCCCACAGAGCTCCAGTAACCGATAGTGCTCCAGTGCCCCATAGAGTTCCAGTACCCCATAGTGTTCCAGCACCCAGTAGTGCTCCACTACCAGTCTTGTACCCCACAGTGCTCCAGTATCTCACAGAGGCAGAGCTCCAGTAATCGATAGTGCCCCATCTCATCTATGCACCTGGTTTATGCTGTGTTATGGTAATTTTTCATTCACAGGAATTGGTTCCAATTGCCTGGGTAAACACAACGTTCTTTGACTATCGGTCACAGCTTCATGCTGGTCCCATCAAACTCTACATGTGGCCTGCCTCAGAAGACATCGACCTCAATCCGCTGGGGCCCTGCGAATCAAATCCAAACCGTGATGACGCCACGTCGATAGAATTAACATTCCAGCAGTACCGACAGGGCACGGTGTCATACCCTACCTTTGAGAAAGTTCTTGAGAGAGCCGCAGACATCGCACGGAATGACGAAAACCCCTTCACTTCGTACACAAATTCTGTAAGTCCTGATTGCTGTTTCTGATGTGACATTGGTTGTTTATGAGATTCATGAAATTTATTGGTAAAAAGAAATGAGTGGGTGTCAAGGTGCAAAGAGCTAAGTATTAAATTTGGTGCCATTTTGAAATTTTATTATCAGAATTCCCAGCTATTCCGAAAATCAGGGAAAAACCTGGAAAATAACCACCCCTTACTCCAGTCAGGGAATTGTAGGAAGGGCCCGTCAAATCAGGGAAAGTTGGGAATTTTGTCTGTGTTAGTGGTCAGATTTTCTTGTCTCTTGTCAGTACAATGAACATAAATTAGAGGAAGAAAAAAATAGAGGAAGCAAGTAATAGATCAAAATGACGATCTTTAATCTTGGATCTTGGGAAATTCAGGGGGAATCAGGGATGCTGGAAACCCTGAGTAGCAGTGATCAAAATGCTTGATCTTCGGTTGGAGGCCAATTTCTTGTGTCTGTTTTTGTAATGCAGCAGCAAACTTTATGCTACACCAACCTGCGCCCACCTCCCCCCCCCCCCCCGAGAAAAAAAAATTAAAAAAACAGATAAAATAAAATTAAAATAAAAAATTAAATAAATAAATAGAAATAGATAAATGATAAATAAAATGTTAGAAAAAAACCTTATTTCAACAGGGGTACCAATTTTAGGCAATAACATGTGTTCAATATGTGCAAAGAATTTTCAGGCCTTATTTTTGGCGCCCTTGCAGCATTCACCATAAATAGTAGCCCGCTAGCCAATCGCTAGCAAGAATCACTGCGGATTATCCAAAATCTAAAGTAACTAGTCTGCATGGCTAGCTAAATTATTATTTTAGTGTTGCATGATACATGAAAATATTCACTTTTTTTTGGGGGGGGGGGCTAGTCAGAATTTTGGGAGACTACTCAAAATTTAAGCTAACTAGTCTGCCTGGCTAGTTAAAAAAGTGTTAAGTGTTAACCCTATACTAACGAGGGGGGGGGCGTCCCTCAATGAATTTCGTGACCATTCCGCCGCGCAATGTTTTTGACCGCATCGCTCATTGATTTTTTACTTTCAAGTCTCGCGCATCTTTTGAGACCATTTTCGTGAAAATCGGACATAGCATTACGATGCTGAGCGACATTTTATACATGTCAACCCCCCAAATTTTGTGTACAAAGTCAATGCAAATTGTCATTTTAGCAAAAATTCATAAATGTATGATTATTTTTACTTTTCCTGATTGAAATTAATTGATTTTATGCTGTTTATGATCACAAAAGAGTCCCTGACAACTTGCATTGAAAAAACAATAGAAAACAAAAGGTCAATAAAACAAAGAAATAAAAAATTCACGAAACAATGAAATATGTAAGATATTAATTCCAATATGGCAAATTTTTTGTGGATAATTGTTAGAAATGTTAGAAAGAATATTTTCACCAAAAATTAGCATTTTACTAGCTATTTTTTAGTGAGTTACATGTATAAGCGAAAACATAATTTTACGCTCTTATTTGCATAAATAATTACTTAAAAATAGAAGAAATATAATTATTGAAAATTCAACTATACAGTCTTGTAGTTTATATCCAACTCTGTGCACATGCAAATTTTCATGCCGATCGTGTAATCGACGGCCGAGATCTGGAAGGGGGGTTCAAACTGACACCCCTCCCCCCCCCCCAGTAAAAATCTGGTCTGAAATAGCGCAGTTAAAATCTTGCCTCATTGTTGTTTTATTTCACATTCTCAGTTAGAGGAGTTGAGACAGGTTGTTGAGAAGGATCCTCTGGAACCGTTAAGTGAGCAGGAACGTGAAGATCTCTGGTTGGCAAGGCAAGACCTTCGAGATCTCATCCCTCATTCCTTACCAAGGCTACTCAAATGTGTACACTGGACTCACAGGGATGAAGTAGCACAGGTAAGAAAGGGCCCTGGGCTGATCTAAGTCTTTGAGACTGGAATTCCTGTCCCATGTATGTTATTGGCTTCGCAGAACTTTTTAGATCTCATCCCTCATTCCTTACCAAGGCTACTCAAATGTGTACACTAGACTCCCAGAGATGAAGTAGCGTAGGTAAGAAGGGTTCCTGGACTGGTCTAAGTCTTTGAGGCTAGAATTCCTGTCCCATATATGTTTTTGACTACCTAGAACTTTTTAGATCTCATTCCTCATTCCTAACTGAGGGTGCTAAAATGTGTACACTGGACTCACAGGGATGAAGTAGCACAGGTAAGAAGGAGTCCTGGACTGGTCTAAGTCTTTGAGGCTGGAAAACCTGTCCCATATATGATTTTGA
>JZLH01S0041911.1:27462-43909 GCA_001188425.1 Eucidaris tribuloides
ATCACAATCAATTTTCATTGTAGTTATTGTGGTTTTATTTATCTTCTTTTTCTTCCCTTTAAGGTTGGATAAGTGTAAATTTATGTCCTCCAAAATGCGCCCTCTGTGGTTGGTGTTTGAAAATGATGACCCCATTGGCGATGATGTCTATGTTTTATTCAAGAATGGTGATGGTAAGTATAACATGTGACCTGTCACCAATAAACGGGAACAATAAGTCACAACGGTAGTAAATGTGAGAAATAGTTGAGGTAGGCTGGAAAAGTTGATTCTGGGTTCAAATATTTTCTATTGAAGGACATACATTCATCTATTACCTGTCCAAATTGGAGGATAAGATGCCATTTAGAAGTATGATTTCTCATGAAGTTTTTCAATTATGTATTTGCAGAGCTTAAAAATTTTGTCAAATTCAATCTGCACATTACTAGATTGATACCATATCCTCAACCCTACTTTGATAGGCAGGGCTATTTTGAAACACTGCATAGCCATGGGGGGGGGGGGGCGATAATGTGACCACTTCCCCTTTAGATTGTGGCCACGGATTGCGCGATCACCGCCAAACTTTGCATGTATATAGAGCCGGATGAAATATCTAAGACTGTAGTTAAATTTTTACAAATATGTGACCGTGCATCACGAAACCACCAAAAAGTCGCCGGGGGTAAATTTACGCCAGGGCTGAAAATATGAGTAATGGGTCAACATGTTTGATTTTCAGTTTTTGATATTTTCTGAAAGTGCAACTCTTCTTCTACCCAAAAGTGAAGTTTGGAAGCATAACATGCAGGTTAAGCTGTATTTTGGGCAAATTTTCTATGCCCATGTTGTTTCGGTTGTCGCAGGTTCCCATCCGACAGCGTGAAAAATGTATGTGAAGGACAGGCCAACAACTTTTGCACTCCATAACTTTTGAATGGAGTACACTGGTGTATTGAAATAATGAAAAGGACCTAATTAATATGCCTACTAAGTTTGGTGGTAATTTGATAATCCCTTCATAGTAATTGCCATGGAGTTCTAAATCACCTTTTTGTTCCCCGCGCTTTGTGCTGCTTGTGCAGATGATTGAATAGACCCTTAACTTCAAAGCCGTTTTTCTCAAAAGTAACATCTGAACGGGTTAAAAATTCTCTCTCTTATTTTAAAGGGTTAGGAACATCCATTTTTGACAAATGATATATCATTTTAAAGCTGAGAGACTACTCTATCTGAATCTGATGTTAACTGAAAAATCATTTTTGGCTTCTTTTTTGTTGGTTTTGTGATGCACGGTCACATATATAATTATTTTTTGTTTTTTAAATCATTAAGTAGTAGTATTCAAATCATGCATAAAATCATATTTTTACCTATAACTCATTTTGAACAGCTCACAGAATGCTGATTTTTTTTTGTGAAATATAAATAATTATTATCTAAATAGGGGGTTTTAAACGCGGCGATATTATCGCGTATCCCGCACGCAAAGGAATGCGCGTATACGCGCTGTGGCTAGACGAGGGGGTGTATCGAAAAATATTGTACAATGAGGAAAAATATTGGATACATCCGGGTACTTTTTTGTTTACGTATACAAATTGATCCAGTATTTCACACAAAATGTATTATAAAAGGAAGTTTTTTTAATTCATTTTTTACAAGAATCTCATCATTATTTTTGTATACAATGTGCTTTCTCTGCAAAATTTACTAAATTCAGAAGACGATGTAATTTTAGGTGTATAGCAAGAATAACAAATTCTCATGAAGGAACGGGTGCCCCGTTAAAAGACTGGTGATTTGTTGAGGATTCTGTTAAATTTCAATTTTGGAAATGTTCTACTGGGTTTAGATAATAATGATAATATTGGATGGCTTATTTTCGATGGACACAGAAAATATTGTACTCCTTATGAAAATATCGGACTCGTCTGCGACTCGTCCGATATTTGCCACAAGTCGTACAATATTTTCTTGTGTCCACCTCAAAGCCATCCAATATTATATAAATATTTTTTGTGGTTTACAAATGTAATGATATTATTATCATTCACTCCTCAGATCTCCGTCAGGACATGCTAACCCTTCAGGTGATGCAGATTATGGATAATATCTGGCAGGAGGAGGGGTTAGATCTCAGGTAAGCCTGATTGACCTTTAACCTTTGTGCCTTGAAGATTGAACCTACTATGATAGAGCCTTTTTCCCCCAGTAGTACAGTAGGTATACGCTCAGTCAGTGTACAACATGATACATGTTGTGCATGATAGTTAGTTTAGGTTACGTATGGTATGTCATATGATTATAATGTATGGCCCATTTGAAATGGCTTTTCTATAAGCAACAGTATTTTAATGAACTTTTGGTTTATCAATTTGAAAACTTGAAAATATGGCAAATGGGATCAATTATTTTACTATTTATTTTAGATTTTTACTATTTACAACTGCTTTGTCATATGTTTTGAACATGTCACTGAAAAACACAGAATTTGAAGTTAAGAACACCAAAGAACACCAAATTTTCAATGTACAAAATAGAAAACTCAGATCTTTAGACGATGGCAATTCAGTGGATGTATTACTACAATACAACAGCACTCCAATGTATGTATTTATACAAACCCATGACAATTAACCCGTTGGAGACCATTTGATTTCACTATAACACACATTTTCCATTGACCCCAACACGAGTTAACTTGTACTTAGTCTCCAACAGGTTAGATGGTTAATCATGATCATTATTATGTCCAATGTAGGATAATCCCGTACCGCACCCTGGCCACCGGGAGCAAAGTCGGCTTGATCGAAGTGGTCACAAACTCGGACACGATGGCCAGTATCCAGAAGCACCATGGGTCGACGGTCATCACGGCAGCTTTCCAGAAGGCAGCTCTGTTTGAGTGGCTGAAGGGGCACAACCCCTCCGAGGAAATGTGAGTTTTATGAAACTCCTTGTGGGTGTGGAAGAAGGTTTTAGGTCTGTACTGGTGTTGGTAGCTTTGTAATGATTAGCTTGTTTGTTATGGAACTTGTATGTTAGATACCCTACAGGAACCTCAATTTTATGTTGGGGTTAAAGGTTATGTAATTAGTTCAAAGATCAAATGAGGTCAAATGTCACCGTAATATGGCAAGACACATTTATGGTTATTGCCTCATTTAACACTTTGGGTGCTGGCCTAAAAATCCAGGTGTGCTAACAAAGGAACTGGATTGTTTTGGACTTACATGTATAAATAAAATGTACAATTTTCTGTGAAAATGTAAATGCTATTGAGACAAGACATTTTTCAATATGTCTTCATTTTACGATGAATATCATTAGTAGAAACTTCAGTGACATTTGTCATTCAAATTTAACCCTATTTTAACTGGGCTATTTCAGACCAGGTTTTTACTGGGGGGGGGGGGGTCAATTTGACCCCCCCTTCAGATCTTGGCTGCTGATCGCGCAATCGCTGCGAAAATTTGCATGCGCATAGAGCCGGATGTAAACTACACGACTGTATAGTAAAATTTTCAAAAAATGTATTTTTTCTATTTTTTAAGTAATTAATTATGCAAATAAGTGTATGAAATTATGTTTTCGCCTATAATTCACTTACAATAGCTAGTAGAATACTAATTTTTGGTGAAAATATTCATTCTGACATTTCTCACAATTATCTACCAAAAAAATTGCCGCATTGGATTTAATTTCTTATGTATTTTATTGTTTTGTGAATTTCTTATGTATTTCTCTGTTTTTTCGACCTTTTGTTTTCTATTGTTTTTTCGATGAAATTTGTTGGGGACACTTTTGCAATCATAAACAGCATGAAATAAATTCATTTCAACCAGTAAAAGCAAAAATAATCATACATTTATGATTTTTGGCTGAAAATACAATTTCCATTGATTTTGTACACGAAATCACGTTTGTTGACGAGCAATTCTGGGGTTGACATGCATGTATAAAAAGTCGCGCAGCGTCGTAACGGTGCGTCCGATTTTCGCAAAAACGGTCTCAAAAGATGCGCAAGACTTGAAAGTTAAAAGTCAGCGAGCGACGCGATCAAAAAATTTTGCGCGGCGGCATGGTCACGAAATTCGTCGGAATATTGTATTGATTGTCTTCTCGGCAAAGCAGTGGGCCGATAGTACACAAAGTGTTGCAGTAAACATAATTTTCCAATGTCTCTAACTTTGTTTTGATTGTCCTTCAGGTTGGATAGAGCCATAGAAGATTTCACCTATTCTTGTGCTGGTTACTGTGTGGCCACGTATGTCCTGGGGATCGGTGACAGGCATAACGACAACATCATGGTCAAAACCTCAGGACAGGTAGGTTTATCTCGTACCTTAAGTCCCCACTTTCCTCTGATACAGATAATGGAATGAAAATTCATTGGAAGAACACAGCATTTCACGGGAAAAAGTGTTTTTTCCCCCTAAAATATTTGAATGAAGAAAATAGGGAAGAAAGCATAAAAACCAAAACAAACACCAAAGAAATATCTGAACATCTGCAGAAAAAAACAGAATCTACGTTTTAGAAAATAGGGAACTGGGAATTTTACTCTAACCTCTTAGGGATGATGTGCATGTTGAGGTTCAGAGCATTACACATCCAGGGACGATACGCTTCCACAGAAGCCCAGTACATCGCACACCCAAAAATGTCGGGCTTCTACAGAAAACTGGAGTATGATAAACCTTTTAGTCAAACTTAGTATAAATGCAAACAATAAATTGCCAAAGAAAACTTCTGTGTCGTAAAATATACATTTCTGGCAAGTATGAATGAAGAATAAAAAGTCCATACATTATGTTTTCAGGGTTAATGATGATAATGATTGAGCTTCATCACCCAACTTTATTGTTGTTTCCTCGATTCTAACAGCTCTTCCATATAGACTTTGGTCACTTCCTTGGCAACTACAAGCGCAAGTTTGGAGTGAAGAGGGAGCGCGTGCCGTTCGTCCTGACCCACGACTTTGTCCACGTCATAACGAGAGGCAAAGGAATTGGCACCACCACGGAGTTTGACAGGTAAAGAATGATACCAGAATTATTCCAATCATTCTGATCATTCTGATTACAGACGATTGTAACAAAACTAATAATCTTTTAATGGTTCTAAGGCAGTAGAACAATGGTCTCATAACTTCCCAGAGGGAAGAGGTAGACCACAGGTAATCCGGTGTCATTACAAGGTGTACACCATGCGCGTGTATGGACTTTCAAAATGAGCAGCCACATTGTTGGAGAATAAGGGTATAAGGAGTATCCTAATTTCGATGTTTTATGACTTTGTCCTACTGCATACAGAAGAAAGTCATACTCAATCAGCCTAATAAGTTAAATAATTGAATTTTATTGTGTTGGCAAAATAATTGTTCAAATAATAGGAAGTATGACAGTAGTATTTCTTATTACACTTTTGTATAGTAGAGGAAGAGCTTTCACTAAATTCCTCATAAAACTGGGAGGTTTACATTTGATGGTTTCCTACAAATTTGAAGATTTATCCCAGATTTTCTGTGAAATGGGGAAAAGTATTTCCATGGACATCTGTTTATTCTAAATGTTGAACTTCAGGAGATCTTTTGTAATTTCTGAAATGTAGACAGCATGATAATAAACCTTATATTTCTAGAAATAGTACTACTTTAATCTGCAACTTTCCTTCAGAAACCTTTCTCCACCATGCACATAATCATAAATCATAATCATAAAGTTACAGCTATTTGGAGTTTACACTACACTCAAAATATGTAACATTATTATATAACATAAATGAAATTATAATACCAAATCAGCAAAGCAAATTATTTACTAAAAATACATGCGAGATACAGCATTCATCAAGCGGTGCTGAACAAACTGTTAATAAGAATTAACGGATACATGATGGAACCTGCTTGATTTCCCTTGTAAGGACAAAATGGGCTTTATGCATTTATCCATTTCCACATTTCCATTTCAGTTTCCGACGCTGCTGTGGGGATGCCTTCCTGATCCTGCGTCGCCGTGGCAACCTCCTCATCAACCTGTTCGCCATGATGCTTTCCAGCGGGATCCCAGAACTGTCGGATGAGACCATCAAGTACCTCCGAGACGTGCTTGTCCTGGACCGGAGTGAGGACGACGCCCTTAAACACTTCCAGGGAAAGTTTAATGAGGCTCTGAAGAACAGCTGGAAGACGAGTATAGACTGGATGATGCACCATATTGTACATCGGGAGTAGCATCTGAAGAGATGCTCCATCACAAGACATGCTTGCTTCTCACAAACTGAGTAATTTTGAATGGAACAAACCCTTCATTTGCAGGGATAATTAGGGCTTGAAGAACCTGTGGGAAGACCAGTGGAGATTGGATGATGCACCATATTGTACATCGAGAGTAATATCTAGAGAAATGCTCCCTCACAAGTCATGCTGCTTCTCACAAACTGAGCAATTTTGAATGGTGCGAACCGTTCATTCGCAGGGATAATTAGGGCTTGAAGAACCGGTGGGAAAACCAGTGTAATTGGATGATCACCTTATTGTACATCGTGAGTAACCTCTTAAAGATTGGGTTATTGATTTGCACGTCAAAAAAATCTATATGAATCAAATCAGCTGAAATCATATCCAATGTGAAGATTAATATAAATAAACACCTCTCATAGAGACTTGGGGTAAAATATTGAGTTTGGTGAAAATCTGGACGGTTAAACTTCATCCTTTTTCCATTTGCTCAGGAGCAAATTTAAAAAAATCTGTGGCGTCAAACGTGCACGTGCCGTTCCAAAATGGTCCGATCAGCCGTTAGCCAAAGGTCGCGCAGGCGATATCCGTTAGCCAATCAGAGGGCTGCGCTCGTCTTGCTACGGTGCACAGTAACCGCAATTCGCGTTTTGAGCAAAATTGAAACTCACAGAAAGAACAACATTCTGGTAACATGTCGTTATTAGTTTTTGTCATTAAACAACAAATTCATGACGTATGGATCTCAGACTTTCAACACACCATTTGTAAGTACTAAACTACCGTTTGGTATTGATAATGAAGGGAAGTAATGGACTTGCACATCTCTGCAAATCAATAACCCAATCTTTAAGAGAGGGCACTGTGCACCTTTGCTCGACCGACAAGATATGTACACTTCTTACAAACTGTACAATTCGGAAGAAAGGAAAACTTATTGGATAAAGATGTAAGCATCTTAGCAGAATTCATAATGAGGACTAGCTTATGGAGAGAAGGCACCATGCATATCACACCAGCTTCTCATAAACAATATGAGTACATAAAGACACAGAGCAGAAGTTGTCAGCAAGTTTTGTTCCAAGTGTACATTATATCATCATGATCGTCGCGATGATTCGTTAGGCACGAGACATAGTTGTTAAAAGGCAGGGCATCTCATTTGTGTAACAAAAAACTGACATTGGTATGTACAAGAAAATCCTGTGTCAGAACCTTTAGCAACGTACTGTATAGGAGCTGAAAACTCAGTTTTCGTGGAATTATAGTGACCGTTAGACTTTGATTTGAATTATTGTCTCATAGAGACAAAAAATTCCCAGCATAGAACATACACTAAACAGCAATTAGGTTTTTGTGCATTTTTTAAATTTTAGCTAATTCTTCGGATTGCACAGACATGTCCTTCATAGATCTCCTACGGGGATGAGTGAACTTTGCGGTGTTGTGGGAGGGGCGCAAATGAAATTCCCTGCCGTAAAAACATTTAATTGTTCAATTATTGAGTATTGGAGCCAGATGACATATTTATTAGACATATGAGAGTCTGAAAATTGTAGGAAGTACCAAGTTAATTGTGGAGTTTGAAATGAAATGCTTCTTGTAACAGAATAATACTCAGACTGATCCTTAATCCATTTCATCCCAGACTCCTGGGCCCTCTTTCATGAAACCTGAAATCAGTAAACAAATATGTATTGGTGCAAGAGTCTCTAGTTGGAACTTTGATGAACCCAAGGTTATGTGGACTGTACTACTTTCCTAAGGGGCATTGCCCCAGTGACAAGTAGTAAACAGTCCGCTTAACCAAGGGAATCATTGTTTCATGCAGAGCCTCTTGCGCCATCATATATTTGTTTTATGTTTATCATAGTTTCTTACAAACGGGAGAGCAACAAAGTAGTCACAAAAAGAAAATTTACTTACCCATTGTGCTGGGACTCTGATACATGACTTATTGTTCACATTTGCGATAAACGCAGTTCCACGGCAAGACCAAGTCTACAGAACTTGTTCATGCACAAAGCAGATCTGTAAAGTGGTCAATCTTATGACGACAATCAGGGAATAGTTTTCTATTCCTGGATTTTCATCATAAGGGTGACACCTCCACAGGTCGAGTTGGAATATCATTGATCACATGATGTGCAATTGACCAACCAGGTATCAAGAAACTTGACCAATATGCTGAGCATCAATCAGTAGCTGATATCAAAGACTCTCATTGTCATTGATGATACACAGGTCAACTGGGCCAGGATACAGGGTGCTAGAGAGTAATTCTATCATGTTTGTGAGAAATCAGCATGGATTTTCCTATCATGTTTGTGAGAAATCAGCATGGATTTTCCCTTGATGAAACAATGGTACATCATTGTGTAAACTTGTTTCAAAATATCTTTTTATGTATTTTCTCTGGCAGTGCATGATATAAATATCTATAGACCAAAATATGTGTTGCTAGAAGGGAACAAAACATGCAGCATTTGGGAGTCCAGATGCGTGGTTGGATGCTAGTGGTAGGGACTACTAGGTGATCAGGGTTATAGCTAGCCCGAATTTAGTGCCAGCTAGTTGTACGAATTGTGGGTATAGTGAGAGGTCCCTGGCTGAGAGTCCAGTTGGAGGCCCTCGAGGGTTCTTGGTGGGATCCAAGGGCAAAAAATATTTCCTAAATTAATACTTCACTTTGTTGTCTAAATTAGGCAACAAAATTATCTTTTACAAAAGGTGTATTTTTAAAATTATTACACAAACACAAATCAATTCTCAAATACCCTAGTGTCGTCTTTGGATTCTCTGCACCAGTCATTAGCTGAAAATCAAGTTTGTGTCGGGTGATCTAGACCAGCATAGTTAAGAACCCTGCTGGTAGGACTAGGGCATAACAAAATATGGGATGGAGAGAGTTGAATTTACAGTATGTAGCTTCTTCCATTTTATTTATTCGACAAAACATACAAGAAAGTAATGCATCTATTGTATTGAATGAATTTATCTTGAAAATGCTGGATGGATCTAAACTTGTGATATGTTTAGCACAGCCTGTCTAAAAAAAAAAGTAAATGGGCAAGTGTAAACTCCCTTTTTGGCAATTAGAAACTGCTGTTGTAACTTGATGCTTACATCAACATCAAGGGCTCAGTCTGGCTTTCAAATGCCATTCTATTCCATTTGCTTTAATCTTGAGATATGTTTAGTTAACTACAAAAGGTTAAAATCACAATGGTAAGCAATGGAAAGCAATGGAATCATTGATAGCATTTTGTTTATCCAGAATTCCTTCGTGAAATCAAATGTGTGAAAACCCTTTTGCCACTTACTAGAAAATTGACTAGAATGTTATATCCAAATACCTGTGCAGTATAGTTAATGAACGAATATTTATTTGTAGGACTGGAAATCATGCCGTAACAATGGCTCAGTATGTGTGTTTTGTATCAATCTTGAAGGTCTGATAATTAGTGATAAGCTCTTCATTCATACCGATAAAAGTGGCACAATTGTGATTTTACCCTTTCGTTGTTAACTAAAAATATCTCAATATTAAATAGAGCAAATTGAACAGAACAAATGGCATTTGAAAGACAAGATTGCGCCCTTGACGTTATTGTAAGCTTCTTGTCACAACAGTATTTTCTAATTGCCAAAGAGGGTTTTTTTTACTTGCACATTTTTACTATTTTTTTTAGACGGGCTGCAGAGCACGAAGTGGTACATTTGTTCATGCTGCTGTGTGGACCATCTTTGTACACTGCACAGCAATATTTGCATACACAATATCATCATACTTATGTGTATTGAAGAAATAAAGTGTAGATGGGAGAATTTAATGCAATATCTTTATGTCAGTCAATGAAATTCAGTTATGTAGTATATGTTTATGAATTTATATTTTAAATACACATTAAATATGTAATATATATGTTGTATATGGAATTTATTACATGTGAACAAAAATAAGGGCTAATCTTAGTTCAAATATTTGGGGGACTCCCCATGTATAAGAGAAATCATGTGATTTTGTAATGATTTCGTGATATTACAATATGTTGCCGACTAATAATAAGCTTGACTCCAAAATGGATCTCACCAAAAAGTTACACGTATGCTGCGCCTTGAATACACCGTGAAGATGCTTCACCCTTTAATAATCATGTTAAATTTGTACAAGAAAATGAATTTCTGTTTGAAAATATAGGTTTGGTCTTCTGCATAATTGCCCAATATTGTATGAAATATATAATGCATTTATTTATATGCGTGAAGACATAATTTAACATTGTGGAGGTTCAATTTTAAAACTTGTCAAACTTTGGTATCTGAGCTACATGATAGTGCTTGAATGAACAAATAAATACTTCAGAATACAACACTTTGGAAAGTTATGCTCCCACTTGAAAGATATGTATGGATAAATACTACATGTGAATTAAGCATCCCGCTAATTCGTATAACACAAGAAAATCGGCATGGCGAAATTCTGTGCTCATAGATTTTAACTTTTTGAGACACTTAAATAATCAGTTTAAAGTACAAATTTTTCATACCTTCAACTTTGAAACTTATCAGAGACACTTACTAGTACTGTACATCATGGAGAATCATGTAGATCAGAGGTTCATAACAGGAAACACTGCTAAATCATGTCTTTAACTTAAGATGATCACACAAAATTTTACACATTTCATATAATCTAACTATGGTCGTTAAGCACATACACTCACCTTATAGAAGAATTATAACTGACAATGAATCACAATTTATTTATGCTTCAATGTGATGTTTGTCTTCCCACATTTTTGTCATCATTGAGATTCCATAAATTCAGTCTTGGTTAATTAATGGTTGATAGTGAATTCATGGTATCCCAAATAAATGTACCTTGAAAGCTTTACTATTAATCATTGAAATTACGCAAAATTCGTGAATAGTTCACACCTCGAATTTACAAATGTTCACACTTTGTTCACATAAACTGTCTTGACTACAAATCTAAAGTGAACTCATTTCTTTTATACATTTATATCTAAGCCAGAAGTTGGTAGAATGGGTGTCCAAAATTGGCATTCTGTCAGTAAAAAAAAAGTAACATGAAATTTATAAATGAAATCATTATATGAAATTCTTTTACATACTGGTCAATGTACATGTAGTGTATATTGTCATGGACTAGTGACTATTCATAAGCCGAAAATTCCAAAGAAGTAAATAGCTATGTCAATACCTTGCTTTCAATTCTTAATTAGGACACATTTTCTTTGGATTAGTTCATCACTTAAAACTTTATCTGTATAATATATTTTTGCTATTTCGTTTGTCATGTAATGTGAATAAAGGTATGATGACTGGGCCAAATCATGTGCTTAGAAAGAAATCTACACTATCAGTTTAATTTTTGTCTCTTTCTTTGTATACATGTAGTGCTGTGCTTGCCATAGAAATGAATGGGAGATTAATTCAAATTCCAAATCAACAGCCAAAAACTCGCTCAGTCGAGGGGGGGGGGGGAATTCTCGCGGCCCCCAAAAAATTTTCACGGCCAAATTCGCGGCCAAATCTAAGGCGGAAAAGTCGCTCGGCGGCCAAATTTGACCAAAAATAAACAAAATAGACATACACGTCTTTTTGCAGTGCACCCCCGCTTCCCAGGGCCATGGACTTTTAAGGCCTCCGCACACTACACGACTTTTGTCGTACGACTGCACCGACTTGGATCCGAAATAAAAAAAACAAAGCTTACGTACACGCTGATCGTAGTACACGAAAATAAAGCTGTTTTTTATTTCGCGATCAAGTCAGTGCCAGTCGTACGACAAAAGTTCGTGTAGTGTGCGGGTGGCCTTTAAACAAAGTCCCTCAAATCAGGGATATATCGGGAAATTTTGTTTTGTTGTGCAGCATATGGGTGGGAGGGGGAGGCTGATATGCTGGCTTTTTCTTATAGTGGATTTGTCACTGTCGTTGAATTTGAACTAGCATAACTGGTGAAGAAATAGAGCAAATGATGATTCAGTTTTTGTAGCTAAGATAATTTTAATTTTCCTCTTCTCTACTGACTTTTGAATTTAATTTGAAAATTCATTTTCATGAAGTTAGCAATATGAATGAATGAATGAATGAATGAGTTTATGTGGTACCAACAACACCACGTAACAATATAACAATGTAACAATATTTACAAATTAAAAAGTTATGTACATCAATAGAAAAAAATTACAATTATAAAGTGAACAATATACAATAAGTAAACACTAGTATTATGTCTCCAATTTGATTCCTATATGTAGTTTGATGAAAGGTGCAAGGAAAAAGGGAAGCAGTGAACTCTGCTTTTATATTCTTCCTTTAAACAAAGCAAAAACAAACATAAAACGGTATAACTGTCATAATGTGAAAACTTGCAAGCATCTAAAAACAACAATTCTAGTTTAATAGAATGTTTTCTATACACGAGCTGCAATCTAAGATATGTACACGTATAATGAAAAAAAAATAACCATAGTTTAAATAGAAATTACATGTATTTATACATGAGCTGCAATATGTTCACGTATATTCAGCAATATTGATTAAATTTCTTTTCAGTTGCAAGTGAATATGAATATGAAATATGAATGTGAATATGATCATAGCAATATGATTTCTTCTCAAAGCCCAAGTATAGTTAACGGGTTGCTGCAGGCTAAAACCTTGGGGAGTGCGAAAACCCTAAGGAACGATAGTGTCAAAAAAGATCTAACTTTCATGAATTACACTGCAAAAACTCCATGGTTTTCTGAATTTTGCTAATTTCAGGTGGCCGCCTGCCACCCCCCCCCCCCGCCTCTGTGGCGTCGACCCAAAGTATTCTTTTGTCACCGCAGACATCATAAAACGACATCAAACCAACAGAAAATTGTTCATAGTGACAAAGTGTGATCTTTTCTTTAATTATTGGAGAGCAGTATGTTCATTTCTTATGGCAAAACGCTCGGGGGGGGGGGCGTCGATCATTCTTTTTATTAATTTTAAAAAAAGGGAAAAATAAAATAAAGTGTTTCAGAGCGTTAGATTTTCAGGGCATTAATAGATAGTACACGTACATGTATTAAAACCACATTAAAAGATATATTTTCACCATGTACCAAAACTGTACGTTACACTTGGGCTTTAATCGATTTGTGAAATATAGGAATAAACATTTCTATTGTTCTGGCGAATAGTCCATTGCACATTGAAAATTGAGAACACTGAGCATACTATTCCTGGTATGTCTTTTTTTCTTCTTTCTTTTCGATCTGGAATATTGGCAATCGCATTTTAGCAGGAATTAAGATTTAAGAATTAATGCTGTAAACAGTTCATAAATACTTTCATAATGGTAATTGGTCATTCATATTCGGTCACAGGGCACAGATCAGCAATTACTTTTGTAAAACATGTCAAAATTAATGAATGAAAGGTTTGCAGAGAGAATTTAAGATGCAGAATGAATTTGCTGTCCATCTCTGTATTATCAAATTAATGATAAATAAGATCAAATGCTTGATCTGTTATTTTTAATGACTCAGAAAAAGATTGACCCAACAGGATTCGAACCCGAAACCTACTGATATCCGGTCAGCGGCACAACCACCAGACCATGCTGGGTAACGGCAATGCCACGATTTACTTGGTTACAAATACAATTCTCTCTGCAAACCTTTCATTCATTAATACAAATCGTTTTTACTGGGGGCTTATAAATATTAATGAGCTCATCAGACGTAAGGGATGATTCTCAGGTATTTGTAACAAATGGTACCTTCTGCTTTCCAGCCAGGCGCTTGGCATTCTAGAACAGAGAAGTGTAATAATGACATTTATGTTATGAAGTACCCGCTGGTACAGCAGTTTATTTGACTGATGTGGTTACCCTGGGTAAATAAGACGTTGTTGTTGCTGTTGTTGCTGTTGTTGTTATTATTATTATTAGTAGTAGTAGTAGTAGTAGTAGTAGTAGTAGTAGCAGTAGTAGTAGTAGTAGTAGTAGAAGTAGTAGTAGTAGTATAGTAGTAGTAGTAGTATTATCATCATCATCATCATCAACCATTTGACTGACCTTTGCGGGAGTGTCTCTATGTTACGTTCCAATATTTGTTTTCCCTCAATCATAGATTAGTTTATTGCTACCAGATATTTACAACGCCAGTGTGTAAACATTTATGCAGCCCAAAAGTCCACGCTTTTAGGCCTATGACCCCGCCACACGAGGTTAAAAGGGAACACACAGTAGCATACGGTTGGTCGGTCCGTTGCTCCGGTGAATATTTCATACACTAATCCTAGCCACAACCCTAATCCTAACCCTATCTGTACACTCTTAGAAAAAAAAAATGCGCTTATTAGAACCTCTTCTTGTCCCGTTTTTCAAAGAAGCAAAAAAGGGTTGTAAATGGTTCTTTTTTATTGTACAAGGGACCTTTTAGGGTTCTTTTTACAACCTTAGGGGTTCTCGATGGTATAAAGAACCCTACTATTTTTGTATAGGTTTCTTTATACAATCAAGAACCCCAAAGGGTGTAGAACCCCAAATGGTTCCTGGTAGAACAAAAAATGGTTCTAAAGAACCATTTAGAACCCCGTTTTGCTTCTTTGAAAAACGGGACAAGTAGAGGTTCTAATCAGCACCTTTTTTTCTAAGAGCGCCAGCGGAAACCCAATGGCAACCCCTACCCTAACCAATTGTCCTCTGAAATCAGGGCCCTAGGAAAAATTTTTCACCGGGGGTGCTGAGATATATATTCTATATACGTTATAATATAAAACAAAAAATGCAGAGGGTGCTGTGGATCCCCTGAAAATTTCCGGGGGTGCTGCAGCACCAACAGCACCCCCGCTTCCCAGGGCCATGTCTGAGATAATATGTCACCGGAGCAAATGTACGCGCTCCGTTGTATATTGCGTAAAGATCTAGCTTCCTCAGTTTTTCGGCAATGCTTCCGAAATTTGACACAGGCATTGGCCTAATTCGGATGAGGATGTGCAATTTTTTTGTTGAATGTGTCGGAAACTGCGTTGCCATGGTCATGGTACTTATTGGCCATAAATTATGGATAAAGAAGGGAAATTGCCTTATATAACGCCGTCGGGCGGAGTAATAATTTATTCAAGTGATATTTCTAGTTGTCTATAATGTTTCAACTACACATCATAGTGTTCTGACGACTATCTCACCCCGACCCGGCTGTATTGATGTACTATTGCACAGCTACGTCTTTCAACACATTTATCTGCGGTGCGTGCACATTGGGACAAACAGTACGGCGTGCCATCTCTACTAAGGGATATTTTGAGGATTGTATCTGTGTATTAAGATTCCTGCGAACAGGGTCCTACAGCCCGTTATAGCTTAATTGTCATAAAGTAATCCGAAAAGACCGTAAGCGGATAGGGCTATGGCGGCACGAGTATTACAGTCGAACTTCTCGAAGATTTTGACACCAAATGTGACCGCTATAGTTCGCCATGACGAGTTAAAGATTGTGTCAGGGATTTGCAAGTCCATTACTTCCCAAACGGTAGTTTAGTACTTACAAATTGTGTGTTGAAAGTTTGAGATCCATACGTCATGAATTTGCTGTTTTATAAGAAAAACTAATAACGACATGTTACCAGAATGTTCTTCTTTCCGTGAGTTTAAATTTTGCTCAAATTGCGAATCGCGGTTTTGTGTACGGTCGCAAGACCAACGGAGCACACTGATTGGTTAAACGGCTAACTTCCGCGCGAACTTCGGCTAACGCCTGATCGGACAATTTTGGAACGGCCAGTGCACGTTGACGTCACGGATTTTTTGAAAAGACGTCCGAGTCATTTGGAAAAGGATGAAGTTTAACCGTCCAGATTTTTCACCAAAACTCAACATTTTAGCCCAAGTCTCTATGAGAGGTGTTTATTTATATTAATCTTCACATTGGATATGATTTCAGCTGATTTCATTCATCTAGATGTTTTTTGACGTGCAAATGAATGACATAATCTTTAAGGCGACAGAAATATGAGGAGTTAATCTTTCTCATTAAGTCCCATGGCATTCTAAATCATTACTCTATTTAATTCCAACGCAGAGTTTTAAAACGGAATGGAAGCGTCTAATCTATCTATGTCAGTTTAAAATTGAATTCACAGTTTCAATCAATAATTGTATGATCTTCAATTACTTGACAATTTGTGATCAGTGAAAGATATCCGCCATTG
>JZLH01S0041911.1:43934-57656 GCA_001188425.1 Eucidaris tribuloides
CTTATCAACACGTGAACCAAATCCACGATGAGGTGGGCTTTTGACTAGGTACTGATGCGAGTTAAGAACGTGATGGCTTACAATCAGAGCGTGAAGTCCAAGAAATTGAACTTATCAAACAACTCGTTTACCATATAACGCTAAGAAAACCTAGAGTATTTCCATGGTAATCAACTAATCTCACGTAGTATACTTAGAAATTGTTGATACTTTCTTACTTCTTTTCTGCAACTACAAACATTACCTTTTGAAGTAAATGTGTAAGGACCTTGTCAGATGTCATAAGCCATTTGGGAGATGTTTTGGGTCTAATTATTAATAGGTAAACCGGTATTCCACTCACTACAATAGCCAGTCCTATTGAAGTGTCTATTGGTGCTTCACGGACCCCCATTGCTACAAGACACACGCAGAGAACTAAGAATGTGGCTGGTATCGCAACATTGGGTTTAAAGGGGCGTGGTCGCTGTGGCTCTTTGAAGCGTAAATACAACAAACCGGCGACAGACAATCCGATAAATGTCAACGATACGACATTAAAACAATTGATTATTGCGAACACATCATCGGTAATACACCACGGACAACTCAGAAGAGATATGAATATGACAGAAGGCATTGGTGTATTGTGCTGGGTATTGATCATCGCAAAAAGGCTTGGGAAATGCCCTTCACGTGCCCCGGCGAACGTAAGCCTGGATATTGTCAGTACAGTGCCGTTAAGTGATCCGAATGCGGACAGCACAACTGAAACAGGAATAATCCATGAGAACTTTCCGAAGACTTTGGCACCAAATGAGACTGCTACAGCGTTCGAGTCGAGGATTTCTTGTGGAGATAGCAAGCTGAAGTAGGCGACGTTGGTAAGAGTATACACTGTTGTTACCACAGTCAGTGAGATCACTATTGCTCGAGGAAGATTTTTAGAAGGTTCCTTAATTTCTTCCACCATGTAATTAAGACAGTGCCAACCAGAATAGGAAAATAATCCCGCATACACCGCTACTCCAATCCCCGAAATATCGGTAATATCAAATGGATTCCTAAACTTATCTGCGTTTGTAGTTGAAAGCTTCACAACTCCAGTTGTAATGATGATAATTAAAGCTAGAATTTTGGCAACTGAAGTAATATTTTGAAGTATAGTCGAGAGTTTGACATTCCAGCAATTGACGAACATTGTCATCATTATACAACACACTGCAACGATTATAACAACAGCCCTTGGCGGTGGACATAAAGAATCCGGGTAGAAAGGCTGAAGACAGTAATACGAGAACGTCAGCGCTGTAGCAGCGCTCGAAGTTGGAATAAGCAGTAAACACCCATGTCCAGAGTGTCAGATAACCAAGGAAATCTCCAAAGATCTCGCGAATGTAAGTGTAAACGCCACCATCCGCTGGTATCATGGTTCCTAACTCAGCGTAACATAACGCACCAAGCATGGAGTACAGTCCGCAGAAGAACCACACTAGAAGAGTGGCGCCTATACTGTCCACGCCGAGAAGAACTCCTTTCGGGGATAAGAATATTCCTGATCCAATGATGATGCCGACATTGATGAAGACACCGTCTACCAGACTCAGACTGCGCTTTAGTTTGACGTCTTCTTGGGAATTGCAACCTCTGTATTCAGTCCCTTCGCTAATTGTTTCACGAATTTCTGCAGGGCGACCTTGTAAAGTGCACCCCTTTGACTGCGAAGATGAAACACCACTGGAGGTAGATAACCCATGCATTGTTCAGTTGTTCTAACTGTTGTTTGATATGGTCAAAAATGATGAAAGATGGATGTCATCAACTTCCGGAAATTTCACCGTTGATTCAAAATGTAACCAGGGGATGAACCCATACAAACTTAAACTATTTTTATTTGTCGAATTCACACCTATGACAACATGACCGCGTTACATCGATAATTGCAGGTATGATTTTTTTCAGTCTGCGTGTCGTATAAACTGACCAGCAAGTGCAGTGCCCTATTGAACATCCAATGGTGGAGATTTATCACCTGATAACAGCATCTACTGAAATGGACTGGACAAAGTTCACACTGACTCTATCTGATAAGAAGTTCAGGGTCATCCTGGTTTGTGTGAGTTTCGTCGATGATTTAGATAGAATAGCCTTAGAAGAAAAATATTGTCAGAGTAGTGTGCTTCGAACCGAAAGGTCATGTATTATTATTAATGCTTTATTTTTTGGCCAATAAAATTATTCAGTCTAGTTATAACATTCAACGAACGTTATTAACACACACACACACACACACACACACACACACACACACACACACCACACACACACCACCATCAACCTACAAGAGCTACATTGTGGGGGGTGTTCCTGTATGTGCAGTGTGGGTGTTCCATAATAGGTATGAAACACATTGTGAGTATATGATGTTAACCCCCACAATGCCGAAATACGCCCACAATGTAACCTCATACTTGAACATACACTCACGATGTACCTGCTGCAAACACACACACACACACACACAAAAGACACGACATCGTTATGGGAGTAAAAAACGGTTACGCTTTAGAACGCCCACTGTGTGTTTTTAAACCATTTTAAAACGTTTCATTCTGGGGTACGCCCACAATGTCGAAATACGCCCACAATGTAACCTCATACTTAAATATACACCCACAATGTACCTCTTGCAAACTCACACACAGAAGCACATACACATACACACACACACACACAGAAACAGACAAGTCACTGGGTATTCTTGGTTGATTTTTTTGTGTTTATTCATGTTTAGTTCGTTCTGAAATAACTTTACAATTCATTGTTACTTGACTTCGAAATAATGTCATATTGTCTCAGTTACGAAGGGTTAGGCCTATCTTTACATGCATTCATCACACGTAAAAGACAACTAGTTGGTGGTGTATTATGGTCTTGGATCAGCGCCTTCAAGGCACTCGCCCACGACTTTACACGGTGCATTAATTTGATGTGCAAAATATGACTTAACATTAAACAAACTCAAATGAATATTTAATTCTTCAAATTATTTTGGGGGAAAACCTAAATTCTGTTTATTTATGGTCAACTCCTTTTCTCTCAATATTTACTTCGGTGATATATGTACCAAAAGTATCATGTAGCGCGAGGTGCTGTCTGATATTGTTCATATCACACTTGCTGCCGAGATGTAATTAGAAACCATGGTTGAAAGACTGGCTCGTTGTTTGGTTGACTCGAAGTCTTTTGAAACCACTTCTGGTCTCCATTACCCCTCGCACTGGTTGACGTATTTAGGGATTGGCGCTCTCTATAGATTTCATTCACAGAGAACCAGGTGAAATTCTTTTTTTTCTGTTCACGTCACGCACGCGCGCGCGCGCACACACACACACACACACACACACACACACACACACACACACACACACACACACACACACACACACACACCACCACACACACACACACACACACACACACACACACACACACACACACACACACACACACACACACACACACACACACCATACACACACACCCACCACCACACACCACACCACACACACACACACACACACACACACACACACACACACACACACACACACACACACACACACACAACATGCAATATATAGACCAATTCAGTGTCAGAACACTGGAGATTGTGTCAGCCATAACGGGGGGCTTCCTAAAAAAAGAAGAAAAGACAATTCAAAGGGTTAGGCAATGAGTCAGGTGCATTGAGATGTCAGTGTTTTGTTATGCATGCTTGAAGCCCCCAAGTTAGACATTAGCATAAAAACAGTACCCAAACCAAACAGGTCTATAGGCTTTTCAGTTTCTGTTCACATTTTCATTTGGTAATTTTCAAATGAAAATAAATAAATTGAATTTAAAATCCTGAGAAAAGGAAGGAAAGTGACGTGAGGAGTTTGATGTATCCTGATTATGCAATCGGCCCAAATTATGGCCAAAAGGTATACACAAAGATGCTGCGTTTCCTTTGTGGGCAGCCATTATTTTAAAATTTCCAAAGTCTGCTTATTATCATCTTTATCTTAACCCCGTCCACAAACCTAAAGATACAACGTCAACGGGTTCTAGCTGTTTGGAAGTAAGACAAAACAGCAAACCATAACAATTCCATACCAAAAAAATCACACAAATCGGAGTGTCCAAGATCCTGACAGAGAGGCAAAAAACCCACCCGTACGAAGTGCACGTCTTCATCTAATGACTCCACAAAGAGTGCTTCATTAGGCCCTCATCTATGTTCGTAATGGCGGCACATATTCTACAGAGCGGATTGGCCCCAGCCTTTAACCCGGTGAAGATTAGACACGAGATATCTCGTCGGCAGGTCTATGGAAAACGCGTGTTTAAGCAAAAGCAAACCGATTTTAATAATGGGTTAAAGACCTACCTATATCCAGACAACATATCCCGCACGACATTCTTGGAGAAATCCTCTTCCAACCAGAAACCGTCGCTTTCACCAGTTCTAATGGCCTGCACAGACGGCATCCGAAATCAAAAAGATTTCCTTGAAGATTTGTCCCGGGAAATGGTGTAAGTTTTACTGATACAACTAGCTTGAAAAGCTATTCAGTCTGTCTCCATATTATGGTAATCAAACACATCACACGTCACCGACAAACCATCGCAATGATTGGTTAAGGACTGATAAGAAGATAAGTAACATGGTTCTCTATAAACCACGCAGAGGCCTACTTGTATATACAAATGGACCTAGAACTCCCTAAATTTAAATGTTTTAATATTTGATGACAAGTGTTTAGTTTGTCAGTAAAATAATGTGTGTACAACAGGTCAAATGTCTGGAAAATCATTGCATAATGATGGAACAATGATCTTCGCATAATAATACACTATTTACTTACAATATAGTTCCTAAATGAACAACTTCTTCGAACATTTCACGATATTTTTATGAGATTTTAATTTAGGCATTATGACTGGAAACATATTTAAATGATTTGACTCTTAACGTGCCGAAGTCGCAGATCTGCACCAAACAACACACGTTAAGTACATAGAGGCTTAAATCCTCTGGCATGTTAAGAATGACTATCCCTGACTCAGTGTGGGTAAGGTAGAGGGTAGGACAGAGGAGAATTGTCGTCTCATCACTTTGCATAGAAGTAACCGTTTGTGGAAAAGAACGACAAATGATGTGGCATTTAGTCAGTTCGTACTTACAATTTACCCACGCACAGAACAAAGACATTTTTTTTTACCAATTTTGTGTACGGAGACGTTTGAAACATTTGAAAGCGGGACACGATGACTATGTAATAAATCATTAATGTCCGGGATGCATGTCCAGGAATGTTCAGGTGAATGTATTTCTCTCAAAAGAAATTCGCTATTATAATGAGGGCAATCAATGTAGCTCGTCTGTAATCACTTTTAGCACTGATGTTCTCAGATGCCTAGAATATACATGTATGTCCACTCTTCACAGATGCGGTTATGTATGACATCTGTTGATCACTGACTGGTTATTACACTGAAGACAACTAGTTGAAATTACTAGCTGGCTGTTGGGCAAACAGTTTTGGGGTCTACCTTGACTTATCTTCTCCGACAGCAAACATTAATTTTTGAATTAACAATGTTGCAGCTCTATCCAACCGAAGCACCCACTCTGGTTTTGTCTTGGTTCGGATCATTATTACGTAGACGGGTATTCCACTAAAAGTTATAGCCAAACCTATCGCTGTCTGAATTGGTTCCTCGAGAACTGCCAGAACAATGCTACAAAAACATAGAATCACAAATATGATAGGTATCATGATATTGATTCTGTAGGGACGTGTTCGATAGGGTTGCTTCATGCGTAAATATAACAAACCAATGACAGCCATTGCGATTGTCAGCAAGTTAATAAAATTGAAAAAGTTGATAATTGCGAAACACATTTTCTGTCAGGCAGTAGAGACAAGCCAGACAAGATAGAAATGCTATCGAAGGCACCGGGGTGTGGCGTCGAGTGTTGATCATAGCGAGGGAACGTGGAAAGTGTCCCTCACGCGCTCCTACAAATAACAGCCGAGATTTGGTCAACATGCTGGCAATGATGGTTCCGAAGGAGGCCACAGCCACGGTTACTGGTATGACCCACGCAAAAGAATCACCAAGTACTTTGGCGACGAAAGTAGCTGCCACCGTGTTAGAAGTGATGAATTCTTCCGGAGACAAGACCGTGAAGAAAGCCACATTGGTGAAGGTATAAACAATGGTGACGAGCGTGACCGAGATGACAATGGCACGAGG
The DNA here is from genome assembly GCA_001188425.1 of Eucidaris tribuloides. Lineage (NCBI taxonomy): Eukaryota > Metazoa > Echinodermata > Echinoidea > Cidaroida > Cidaridae > Eucidaris > Eucidaris tribuloides. Next base: position 50,220 of record JZLH01S0041911.1, read on the forward strand.
GAGATTTCTTGAAGGATCTTTTAACTCTTCAACAATCAAACTAAGACTCACCCAACCTCCGTATGAGAATAAACCCGAGTAAAATGCCACACCAAGTCCGCTTATGTCAGTACCTTCGAATGGCTCATGAAAGTTTTCAGTGTTTCCTTTAACCAACATCACGATGCCGCCTATTATGATGATAACTAAAGCCACAAGTTTGGCACCTGACGTCACAACCTGTGTGGCACTCGCTAGTCTCACGCTCCAGGAATTTACAAACATCGTCAGCATTATGCAACAAATGGCTACCAGATTAATAACAACCTTTGGAGGTGGGCATTGAGGATCCGGATAAAACGGCTGGAGGGTGTAGTAGGAGAAGGCCAACGCGGTGATGGCATTTGCACTAGGTGCTAGCAGCACCACCCAAGCCCATATTGTTAGAAAACCAAAGAAGTTACCGTAAATTCGATTGATGTAGGTGTACGTACCACCCGAGTCGGGCATCATGGTGCCCAGCTCAGCATAGCACAGGGAACCAAGCACGGAGAACACGCCGCAGAAGAACCATAACAAGAGAGTGGCACCAACGCTTTTCACTCCTTGCAGGACGCCGGTTGGTGACAGGAAAATGGCTGACCCGATGATGATACCAACATTAATGGATACACCGTCTAGTAGGGTTAGACTACGTTTCAATTTAACCCCTTCGTCGTGATTGCCATGTTGAACAAACGTCTCAGGTGTTTCGTGTTGATTCTCACAATCGTCGCCATTAGAGTCTTTGTCCGATATAGAGAGACCCGTTGAAGACAGGTTGGATTTTGAGGTTTCCATTCTGAATAATCATGTTAGACGCATGCATTTAAAGGTGAACTGTTTATTTCCACTAATGATGGAAAAGGTTAGCAGATGTTGGATTCATTCAAGCAACTCCAAATTTCCGATGGCATTTGCATTGACCATCATCAATATGTTAACCAGACTTTCGCATAAGCAGATTCAGGATATAATGCGAGTGTACATTAACTGTCCAAAGTTCATACTGATAAAGCGGTGTCATGTCCAATGTCAAATAGTAGTCGCAATGATATACTTATTTATTTTAAAGTCCAGGTTTGGTATCGGCTCAACAGTTCTTCCTTTCCTAATAGAAGCATTGACTGTTTAAAGGGATATAAAAAAATAGAATGATTACCATAGAAACTAAAATTAACGTCTATTTTCAACATAACAATCAATTGATGTCCATGCATAATATATTCATTCAATTACCTTCTACGTCTATATCAATAAATCACTCAATCTATCATCCAAGTAATCAATTAATCAATCAATCTATCCATCTATCCATCCATCTATCTATCTATCTATCTATCTATCTATCTATCTATCTATCTATCTATCTGTAATGCCTCCGGCTTTTCGAGGTGGAGATATAAAATCCGAACATGAAATGTTTGAGAAATTGAGATAAACCAGTCAAGAGAATGTTATGAAGAAATAGCTCTCTGCTCAAAATTTAATCCGTGATGTAAACAAATATATATATATAAAAGGTCAACACTCTAATTTTTGTAAGTCGAGAACAAATGTTCTCATTTGTTCATGTAAAATACATCGTTTTGTTTAAATATTTTGTAATTGTATTATAGGCCTATGTATATTATTTTTGAAATGTGAACACACCAAGTTTCCAAATTATTGGACAATAAAGATGAACTTATGAACTTATGAATTCCAAAGGAATTGAATAAATCCAATCTCGGTAAAGACATGAGCTAGACCACTTGATTTATTAATAGCAAATTAGGAAAAATACTGATCATTTATGTTCACAGTCAATATCTGTTGTCCTGTTTTCTATGTTGGTTTTTTAATTACTTTAATTTAATAGTTTTTCATGATTTTTTTGTGGATCTTTTAAAAAAATTAATATATAATTGTTATTGCGCTCAAACGTACTTTAATTTTTACTTTAGTCATCTCATGAAATCCAAAAATTGCTTCACATACTGCGTTTTTGTGAAATAAACACTTGTCTCGAAAATTTTGGACGATATAGGAGAAAGAACTTAAGTATCAACAAAATATTCCATAATTGTGAGCAGGAGTGTACAATCAGAGTTACTTCCCCTTTAGAGGGACTTTACCTTATCCAAGGGAACACACTTCCATATTTCCATCCCGGATCTAGATAACCTCTGTTTATTTATTTAACCCCTTCTTTCTCACAGTTACTTGATGTGTTATAGGGACTTCAAGAATGATAGGCTTCTGTGGGTTAATGCAGGAAATATAACGATTTGACCCAATCGACCAGAAAAGATACAAAGTTTATCCGCTAATACCGGTGCATATGTATTAAAGGTGATCTAACCCCAAAGATTGATGTATACGCCTTGTTTTAGCTGGTACGTTATTCAGACTGCTAGATGGCGGATTAAAAATATTACCCTGAATTTAAAAGATCTAATTTCAAAGGTCACCAATTTCTTTTTGATGAGATAAATTTAGATATTTTTTTCTTGTTTGTCTGTTTGTACACACGTAGTATGAACAAAATTAAAAATCATCGATGGATCCGTCTGTGTAATTGACCTCTAAAAGGTTAGTAGTTTCCAGTGTACTGATAGGAATATCTTATTTTGGTGGACAGTGTGGATTTAGTGTGTTTTTGCATAAAAGTTTTTATGAGACAATGTGCTAATTTTCATCAATTTCAGATCATAGTTGATCTTTCATGGTGGAAGTTCCGCTATTCCTCCTCAGTGTAATAATGGTAAGGCCAATTAAAATGAATACTAGATTCCTACTCCCGCCCACCTTCCTTTTCTCAGGATTTTAAATTCAATTTATTTATTTTCATTTGAAAATTACCAAATGAAAATGTGAACAGAAACTGAAAAGCCTATAGACCTGTTTGGTTTGGGTACTGTTTTTATGCTAATGTCTAACTTGGGGGCTTCAAGCATGCATAACAAAACACTGATATCTCAATGCACCTGACTCATTGCCTAACCCTTTGAATTGTCTTTTCTTCTTTTTTTAGGAAGCCCCCCGTTATGGCTGACATAATCTCCAGTGTTCTGACACTGAATTGGTCTATATATTGCATGTTGTGTGTGTGTGTGTGTGTGTGTGTGTGTGTGTGTGTGTGTGTGTGTGTGTGTGTGTGTGTGTGTGTGTGTGTGTGTGTGTGTGTGTGTGTGTGTGTGTGTGTGTAGTGTGTGTGTGTGAGTGTTGTTGTGTGTGTTTTGAAGCTTTGTTTTTCGAACTTATTATATTCATGATCTCAGGCGTGGCTACAGAAAACTCGAACCTAACCAACCAAACCAGTTCAATGGATAATGAATATTTGGGAGTATGTGCTTGAACCTTAACATCAAGATTACAGAGGTGAACGATCATATGGAAAAATTGTATACTCCCGTGCCAAATATATAGCAATACAACATGGCTGTCATCTGTGTTCACATGTCAAACCGACCATTGGCAAATCTCATTTCTTGCGCGTGTCAAGGAGACCTAAAGTGATGATTCTCGTATATGAAATTTTGGTTCATTTTGAAAAAACAGTTTTTTTTTTTTTTAATCTGTTCGTGTCAAACTAGTGTAAAATATACGAATTTTTGTTTTAAGGGTGTAGCACTTACAATGGGGCGTAACATTTTTATATTTCTGGATATCTGAGGTTAATTTATCATAAAATTTAGGAATGGAGAAAAATGAGCATTATGCCAACACAGACATGTTTCCGTCCGTATACGACATTTTTGGCCTCTCTCTAACATGACTATTTTACAATTGATGAATTCACTCTAGGTGACCAGGTAGAAGTGGACTAAAAACTCTTCCTCATGGTGATATAAAAATGACCAGAGGGCGTCCGATCCGGGGGGCGGGGGACAGGGGGCAATCTCGCCCCACGCAATTGAACATATTGGTGGTGGGGGGGCAAACATATCGTTTTTGCCCGCTCCCCCCCCAATTATTTGACAATTTTGAAAATTATATAAATTCAATGCAAATATGTTTTGAAAAGCATTGGAAAGCTACAATAAAACCAGTTACACGATTGTCATAAAAATATACTTTCTAACTATACCAAATCGTCATTTTTCGGGCCAAAATTCTGGTATTAGAATTTAGCGCGCGAGTACGCTGAAAATTTTTCCACATTGTTATTTTTCACGTTTTGCTCCCCCACCCAACCTCGCGAAATGTGATCGAACGCCCCTGTTGAAATTGACCGCGTTTAAAAAAAAAGAATCAAGAAGAAAAATCCCCTCTCCCCCAATTATGCTTTAGAAATTCTTACTATAAAATCGAAGCATGACAAGCAAGCCTTGTAGTAGGTTTATCCGGCAGCACTGTGTTTACATTACCTATTGTTGTCCTGGGTGAAAGCGCTTCGTGACATTCCCGATCTTTAGGCATTTAAGGGCGCATACTGAAATAAAACTACAGCTCTTTTTGTCCTTTAACACCCAGCGATAATTAATTATTGTCCTTGTCAAAAGGGGGGCCAGAACAATCTCCGTTACATCTCCAAGTGGTAATCAATAACGATATATAAATTACGGTGCAAAGTATGCGTTATTAAACGCCCCTGGAAGGCAATGAACAGCCAGTGGCTCATATTATTTCTTAACTTTGTTATTGCGACATTATTTTTCGCGTACAAGGGCTTTGAATAAGATTTAAAGATCCGTCTGCCATATCAGACGTGTTTTTACCCACGTTCTGTTATTCAGAATACTGATTTATTTTTCCATTCTTTTTCCATCTTCTGTCACACCCATGTCCACTGATGAGATTGACACTTGACTGTTCATTGGCCGTTCACGGCGTTTTATAAGCCATACTTTGGGGCTCGATATCTCTCCTGGCTCTCTCTCTCCGTGCTGCCAGTCTATCTCCCCTGCTTCTCGTCGGCCTCTTCCTCATAATCGGGTTAATACTTTACAATAAGAGCAATCATATTTATAGGCTTTCCCGTTCCGATTGGCAGGTGGGGTGTGTAAGTAGGAGTATAATAAAAGATGCTAAGTCGAAAATAAACATTGTAACGAAGTGTCCAGCAGTGTGGAACGATTATTTGAAAGGACAACCGTCGTGTCTTGTGATCCCGTAGCACTATCTCTGTCGTGGATTTGCAGCAGACTAGTAACATGATTTTTTTGGTGGGGGGGGGGAGAGAGGGAAGATCAATATAATTTAATCCGCCATTTTTTTAAAACTGAATAACAAAATCATTCATTGTCATTAGTTTTCCTATCATTATCTTATCATGATTGTTCACTTTGGCTGATATCATATACTACATTGATCCTCAAGTTGTTGTATTTTTTAAAAGTCATTTTAGTGGTTTGTTTGATTTTCTTGCTGGGCTATCTTTAATTGCTTTAGTTATAAATAAAATTTCTTAAAGCTACAAGTCAAAGTCCTGTGGAAGGACCGCCAATTCTAACCCTATTCCTTAACATGAATCTCTGTGCAATTTTGTTATTATCTCGCAATGAAAGCTTGTTGATAATTACTTTTTTCATTTCATCTTCATTTCATTTATTTATCATTTTCCAACAAAAATATTAAGATATTAATACGTATGTACGTCTGTACATGTGTAATTGATCAGTATTGCAACATAAACACGAAAGAAGTAAAATTGTAAATATGTACAGTTGGCAATTACAAATAGTATGCATCTGCATTAAAAAAAATATCATTACATCACAGAATTATTACACGAAAATATGATATATCTCTGGCACCGGTCTATACTGAGGATAAAGAATTTCGCCAATGCTTTGTTGTTAAATGCATAGTATTTTGCAGTTAATGATTTGAAAAAAAAAAATAATTATAAGAAACAAAAGTCCTCCAAGAGAAACAGCGAAAAGTCAGCGGGGCATGTATTAGCGGAAAGAAGGGTGGAAATGGGGATCCTACTGGGCATAGCTTGTAAGTCTGTAGGGCCCTCCGTTGGGTGTGTATAGACTGTATTCGTTCGAGATCAAGTAGATAACAGTTTTAGTCTGGACGATACCGTACAATGACAATACTATTAAATGATGAACAAAACTAGGGATTCTAAGTAGGACAACAATATAGATCAGTTATAGCAGAATAAAATAATGGGGAACGGGTGAGAGAATAAGAGTAAAAGGCTAAAGTAAAGTTTTGGATGAATAATAAGCACCGTAGTGATAGGGCGAGGTTGAAAAAATGAGAACGAATGGGATATATATGATATTTGAGATGTATCGTACTGTCAGGGAGATTCAGTCCATCTAACTGTATCTGGTCACGTTATATTATTTTTGAGGCGAGTTGGTGTGTACAATATGTTTGTTATAGGCATTGATTCTAAAAGATTTTTTAATTCTTTGAAAAGTGTTATAACAGTTTGTACTTGCGCGTATCTGGTGATTAAGACTTCCATCAAAATTTGGTCCATTCACTGTTTTCGTAAAAATTTTTATTGGCGAAAAAGGTGGGAGTCTGGGGGAATGATTAAAAAACTGGCTGCTCTGGTGGGGTATCTTATGGTAATTGCGGGTCTTATGATTGAGTAACATTTTGTAGAATACTTGAGAGCTAAAGATCGGTGGCGGGGTGATATGTATAAAAACTGGTTCGTTGTCCTTAGTGGTAACATGGGTATTGGTCGTTTTGTTGAGATAACCAAATATTGTAGAAGTACATTTGGGAGCAGTCAGTACAATAATTCATTTGCTGAAAAAACATAAAAAAATTTTTTGGGCCAAGAATTTAGTTACTTGTAGAATATCATATGACTTAAATAAGAATTAATCGGAAAATTAACATTCTCTGTACATATTTTGAAAATCATAATTGAACGGGCAATGTACATGATTTTGGAGATTGTCATAAACTAATACCATCAAAGAAATAAAATGGATACATGGTATATCGTTCGGTATATGAACGCAAAGGCGTTAATGCCATTGCTTGTGCTATCAGAGATAGGACGCTACCCTCTGGTTCTCAAAGGATCTGCGTTATACTGCCCTGCTTCTGGTTCTAAAATGTTGATTAATGATCTTACGCCAACATAACTATGGATTTCTCCGTGAAATTTTCATACGCAGCAAATAACTTTGATTTCCGGTAATTCCGATTGTCCTATAAATTAAGTGTTTTTATTACTTTCAATTCTATCAATGTAACACATTTTCTATTAAGTAATAATGTATTGTAATGAATCCCCCCCCCTTCCTTGGCCCCAATGCAATCTCTTTGGCTTGTTTCAGGTTTCAGTGCATGGAACTGTTTATCAGATAGCCTACTTTGCCGAAAGGCCGACAGAAAGAGAATGTACCAGGGTTGCGCGATCAATTAAATGTGAAGTTCTAATCGTCTATAGGATGTGTGGGGGGTATTGTTGTGTTGTGTCTGTTTGCGTGTTCTTGGCTGTGTTATCTGTTG
>JZLH01S0041915.1:0-17012 GCA_001188425.1 Eucidaris tribuloides
AGAGAGGAGATTAATTCCTTGGAAGAAATTACAAGCTTTTATGCATATGGCCCATAGAACACCAATGTTTAGTGATAAGCCTGTAAACATGTTTAGAAATTGGTAGTAAGAATTGTTTAAAATTGTTTACGTTGGTGAATACAGTCGTTTGTTGTGTTATACAAAGTACAACATGGATAAACAGTAGAAGACGTGTAAAAACCAACTTATACAGGGTGGCCCGAAAGGAATGCTCACGAGTACGATCGCTATTTCTTCACCATTATCGCGAAAATGTCATTAAGTTTTATTTCGTTGGTTAGAACATTCTTTTCCAATAAAGTGATACCAAAGATCATTGATTTGAGTAAGGCGTTTTGATTCTAGGGCTATTATTTTCGGAGGCAATGCAATTTCCAAATTTGCGCAATTTTCAACTGCGGTGGTCATCGGAAACGCCGAGATATTCTGGCGTCCCAGCTTGCCATAGCCGGACAACCGCAATGACAATGGAGACATAGCTCGCATCGTCTTCCTTTATGAAAGCGAGGGCATTCCAGCTCTTTTGTCATGGCGGTTTGTCCGGTATGGTAAGCTGAGATGCCAGAAATATCACGGCGTTTGCGATGACCGCCGCTGTTGAGAAATTGCTAATTTCGGAAATTGCATTGCCTCCGAAATAAGCCCTAGAATCAAAAACGCCTTACTCAACAATCAATGATCTTGGTATCATTTTTTATGGAAAAAGAATGTTCTAACAACGAAATAAAATTAATGACAATTTGCCGATAATGTTGAAGAAATTAGCGATCATACTCGTAGCATTCTTCTGGGCCACCCTGTAATATACATGTATATATATACGGATAACAAGATTAGTGACAACAATTTAAAGATCCCGCAATAAAGCCATTAATGTAATTACGGAGGTAAGAAAATCCAGTTTAAACAATCAATTATATCATATAGCTTTGAACAGCGAAAGTTCATTTATTGTTAAAAGTGATAAAATAAATAAATATATCTAAATAATTCAAAGGTAAGAAAACATAACAAGCACGACGACGACTTGCAGGCTCAGGAAAACACAAACACATTCCGACACGAATCATACAATATACCCAATAGTTTTTAACGACAACACACGACGCATTCCATCAAAAAAAAAACAGAGCAGCACAAAAAAGCAGAAAATCCCAGTGCAAAAGGAAGAGAAAATAAGAACAGAGATATTAGAGGCAATTTCATACAAAGTCTTCTTCACACATAATCAAGTTTTCCTTGAGCAGGTTATTACGCTGAAAGTTTTACGCAAATGCAATATGCTTATTAAATTGCAAAGGGGCAACATAACAGTAAGCTTGTAAGAAATAGACCCAAGGGGAGATTTAATGAGAGAGTTTTATAACACATAAACATAATAAAAACAAAAACGAACTGTGAAAAAATATGCCTTTGAGACTCCTTATAATTAATCAAACACACTAACGCACTCGTACTAATTTTACTGATTAAGATCATGCCTAAACACGCCAATTCAGGACACATTCTACAAATACACCCACACATACACACACAGATATATCTGTAATTCAAATGTAATAAACACTTGATAAAGCGAAAATTCGTGAATATATATCGTTTACGGAGATTTTATTTAATTTTGTGTGAAGTATCTTACCATAATCTCCGAGCAGAACATTATAACTTTGTTTAATGCGATATATATATAATATATATATATATATACACAAACATACCTCTAGCACTGCTACCGCCGGTTCACGCTTCCGCGATCGTCAGGCAGAATGATTGAGGTTGGTGTCTGCACGGTGGAGGGAGGATCGTTTTCGATGCGCGTTGGTGGTTTTTCTTTGGGCGGGTTTGGTGTTTAAATTTGGTAAGTATTTCGGTTCTTTTGTTCAGAAGAGTTGTGTTGGTGGCGATCATGTACTTCTCCTCGAGGCATAGGTTTACACTGCCCGCTGGTTCTCATATGCAAATTAGATTTTTCTGAACTATGTCCCATGACAGTGTGTAGTCCGTGTTCGCTTTTTTCAGGTTCCAGATGTACTTCGAAGCTGTGGTTTCCTTACTTGTATTTTCATGGCTTGAATGGATTTTACGTGATTTCTGTAATTTTCTTTCTTTGAATGTTCCTCCTGTAATGCCGAAAAATAATGTTTTTCTGATCGTCGTGTCTTACGTCGCTTTGTATAACGATGGTTGTTTCAAGCCAGTTTCCTCCCTCCAGTGGGCAATTTTGGCTTTTGTTGGATTACATTTCGGTTCCTGTTTGGTCTCGGTTGTAGATTGCTTTATTACTCTTTGGTTGTGTTCTTGATTATCGAGTCGACATTTCTCATGGCAACTGTAACTCACTTTTACTGTGTTCTTGTTAAATATTTTATTTAGTTTATGTCCTTTGCGGAAGTGTTTCTCAACAAGCTTGAGATATCTACCCAACGTTAGTACTTTACATTTGTGGCTGTATGGGGGTTAAACCACGTAATGTTTTCTTCCCCTGTTTTTTCTTTTTCTTGTTTTCACCGTCTGCTTTCTTTGTCGCTTCTTTGTATTCTATATTTCCTTCATAGCCACTGTCTTGTAGGGCTTTATTGTATGGTGGTGCAGCGTTGCGGAAAATATCCTCAGTTGAGGACAGTGCCGATATGCGTTTCTCCACAGATTTTGGGATCTGCCTGATTATTGGTGGGGGTGGTTTGAACCCGATTCACATAAATTGGGGAGTCATTAGGCTTCCTGTAGGGTTTGTATGACCCAGTTTTCAAGTTAGGTCACGTCCAGATAGTTCACAGATTTCAGGTTAGTGTTGGACTGTGATCTTTAAACCCATGTTCTGGAAGATTTTGATAAAGTTCTTTTCTGGCTCGATCCGCCTGCTTCCGGATGCCCTTCTTAATACGGCAAAGGCCGTGTCGTCACGGTAAAGTCCTACGCTTGTGGGTGTTAACTTTGCATTTCATTTGGAACAGGGCGTACAATCCAACGAGTTCGCAAATTTCCTGCCGTCGTATGCCCCATTGAGACGTCGAACATGGTTTTGGCCCTCCTTTTTTTCCATGCTCCTGTAGTTGTTGTCATATAAATAGTGTCGCTTCTCGAGTGCATGATGGTGATCTCTTTCAATTTCACTAATGGTGTGTAAACTTCTTACCCGAATTTATGCATGTGGATAAGAGGTCCATTGAGATTGAGGGATAGAAATCGACGATGTCGAACACAAATAAAGGTTAGAGTATTCTTTGTCTGGTAGCTTTTCGAACGCATTCAAGTACGTCGGATGTGTTTGTCCATTGATTCGGTTTGTTTTTTGGACTTATTTCAGAAGTTAATGCGGTCGAGCATTCTTTTGCTGGCTCGCCTAGCTCACATTTTGCGTAGGGTTAATTAGCCCTGACTTGTGGGTTGTTTGGGAAGTTTTCTTTATGGTCTTTTAGCGTGACAAACGCGTGATTTAGTGGGGGTGGGGTCCACCCTAATCGCCTATTTTGAGCTTCTGTGCGATAGAATACAGACTCGTCATTGATTTCTTCGATCACTTGCGTTTTTGCGGATTTGTATTTTTTGGTAATGTTCTCTGCTAGCAATTTCTCGTAATTTTGTGGGCTCATTAATATATGTTCCTGGTTTTATCTGCGCTAACAAACACTTTGTTGAGTTGTTTTATGTCCTTGAAATCCTTGAAAGTTTTTTCTGAAAACTGATTATCCACTTTTCTGATTCCAAATCATCTATTATGCCGATGAGGTCTTTTTCAAAATTTACTAATTCGTTCTACATGGGGCGGTGTACGTTTTGATTTAAACCCGTAATTTTGTTGAGTTCTTGGTTCCGTTTCGTTACTGTTCTCAACCTGTGCTGGAGTTGTCGGTCCCACTTAGGAAGAAACTGGCCCTCCATCGCATCCGCTTGATGACGCTCTCGATCTTCTCGATCAGGGATTTCGATGTAGTCCTTTCTTGGAGGGAATTGGTATTGTTTTTCCCCGAATAATTCACATGAAATTGATCCATCCTCACGCGCAAAGTCAGTTGAAAATCCTCGATAGTAGAGGCTCAACCGGAAGGGAGCAATCCATACAATAGTTGCATATCGGAATGTCATAGTGCTCAATGCATTTAAGCAGAGCAAATTCACCAACCCTCATCATTCTGCCTGACGATCGCGGAAGCGTGAAACCGGCGGTAGTAGTGCTAGAGGTATGTTTTGTGAATTTGCTCTGCTTAAATGCATTGAGCACTATTGACATTCCCGATATGCAACTATTGTAATATATATATATATATATTATATATATTATATATATATATATATACACGTGTGCGAAGGCTATCTTGGTGCTGTATAAAGTTGCTCGATATCACAATTGACAGAGCGAAGGATAAACAAACAAGATGATACACACAAGTGGACTACAGGTTCATCGTTGATTTATTTCTACTCAGAGTTTCACGCATGTGTTGCGATCATCAGGAAATATTATGATTATGACAACATGATACAAAACATCGTGCAATTCAAATGAATGCGCGTTATGCGCAAAGCCCAATATTACGCACAGTGCAGACAGTGTGCGCCAAGTTGCTATGGTATTCATAGCGCACAAGAAATCGGAATTAGATTAAAGGTCGATAGCGTTGAAAAGATATATATACCAGCAATAAAGCGGTATTACACATAAATATATGTATAATTGTTATAATCAATACACGAAAGACTATGAAAAAATATTATATATGATCACTATGTGTAATATTGGGCTCCCGAGACATTTAATAGAGAGTTTATGTAAACTTCCTTCCTGAAATTATACAAGTAGAACTTATTTTCATGGGCGACATTTAGAGACAAGTTCCGGTTTTTTGTTTAAGAGTGATTGCTTGTTGGCAGACATTATAGACAGCTTTCTCAGTTACACAAAGGTCGCACCTTTTCGTTTGATTGCTGTACGCTCTGGCTGGTTTAGCGATGGACCACTTGATGGAATTAAGGTGTGTCGTGTTGCTTAAGATCCAGATGTACTTGGATAACTCCGTGCTGTGCCGATATCTTTCATGTCTGAGAGATTGGAGGTGGTTGTTGTATCTGGACTTGAAGGGGGGCTCGGTAATACCGATGTAAACTTTCGGTGTGTCTCTGTGCAAGTACTTCCGCTTTGTAGACGACGTCAGAGGTTAGGATTTCCCATCGAGAGGGCATGTGTTCTTACTCCGGCAGTTGCACGTCTTACTGTTGTCGGACTTTCTGTCTTTATCGAGAGTGCGTTTATTATGCCCTTTTAATGATGGCGGTTATATTTGGGCATACAGCTGTAGCTGACCTTCAGATTGTTGGGCGGTTGAAAATTTTCCTCAGCTTCCTTTATATATATATCCATTATATATATATATATTATATTATATATATATATATATATATATATATATATATATTATATATATATATATATATATATTATACAAATATACCAAGCTGTGAGAAAGTATAGTGGAAATTATCTATCTGAGGAGGGACTGGCATAGTACTATTTTTCCGAGGGGCGAAGCCCGAGGAAATATATTACTGCCAGTCCCTCCGAAGATAGATAATTTCACTATACTTTCGAACTTAATGCTTGGTATATTTGTTTTATATCCCTCCCAACTTAATAAAATTAAAAAATAATTTTTCACGCGCGAGTCAAATGTTGTTGCGAGCCCGATTTGTGCGAGCGCAGACACCGTAATTCGCGCAGTGCGATTTGATTGCTAACTGTAGCTAGGTTCAAGCCTGCCACTCGTAGGGAAATCCCCTACCGTAGGGGATTTTGGCGCATGCATAGGTTGTAGGGGATACCTACGGGGAAAATGACCTTCCGTAGGGGAAACGTAGGGGGTTTTGATGTTTGTAGGGGATGTAGGGGGTTTTGACAATTTTCAGAAATATTCGTAATTTTTCCAAGGAAATCCGATTATATTCGCCCATTTTGTCCATCTCCGCCGAAGAAATTGTGATCAATATTTTGTATTTCTAAGGTTATTTTTCAGGGAAAAACATACCTTCTTAGGGAAAATGTCGATTTTGTCGGAGAAAACATAGGTTCGTATGGGAAAATATGGTTAATTAAGCGTAGGGGAAAAGTGGTGTCCGTAGGGGAAAATACGCATGCGGCGTAGGGGGAAACCAAAATTGTGAGTGGCAGCCCTGGCTAGGTTGCTACGTACGCTTGCGGAGAAGATCCCGGCTCTTCTCGACTTCGAGCTTGATTTGTTTGCCCATTTTTCGTTTTTTTACATTATATTTCATTCCTGAGGAGACAATAAAGGCAGGGAGACCCTTCCGAGATTCGAACTTTTGGACGCCACGTAACGTAAGTTGACGTCTCATCTGGTGTTGTTTGTGTTGACTTAACGTTAGACCTCCACACACGCCGCGCCGTACCCTAGGCCTAACACTAACACAACAGTAACAGTAGATCTAACGTTAGATCTACGTGGTCCGTCGCATTTTCACAGCACGAAAGCTTGGCTTCGTGACACGTAAGGCAAGTGATGACACCTATGACACCAATCGCAGTCTGCTTCCGAAACGGAAAAGTTTCTGCGAAACTGACCAATTTGCTGTGCAGTGCAGTATGTACATGTATGCATACTAACAGTTACACACGCCGCACACGTTGCCTGCGGGCGCTGGCGCATTAAGCCGCAGCCGTAGGCGATGCGAGTTATTTTTTTTGTAAATTTTCCGCATTTCAATTTATGATTCATAAATCGGCGCTAATAATCCGAAAGGTCAACGTAAAATCTTCATTGTAACACCAATGAAATGTTAAAAATAACATTAAAATAAAAATAACATGGTAATTAGTATACTAAAATTGTCATTTTGAGTTTCGCCACGAATGAGACGACATTTTGATTTCGGGTTGTGAGCATGCGCAGTATGCGCAGTGCTGCCGAGACACAAATAGTGAAAAATATACGGAGCTGTGGCGAGGATTTTTAATTTCTAGTGAAATTATGTTTGATCGTTTTAGCATCAATCAACCAATTGCGATTCAGAAAATGCTCATGAATATTCATAGAGGGATATAAATATATATATATATATGTACATATAGAAAATAGACCCCTAGATGAGATTTAATGAGAGAGTAGTATAACAACATAACATAACATAATGAAAACATACAAACAGAAAATGAAAAATAAGCTTAAAAATAAACAGTAAGATTGTATAAAATAGACGTAAGGGGAGATTTAATGAGAGATAACAACATAACATAACATTACATAAAATAATGAAAACATACACACAGAAAATGAAGAATATGCCTTGAGACTCCTTATGATTAATCAAACACGCAGACGAAATCGTACTAATTTTACTGGTTAATGTCATGCCTAAACAGAGTAATTCACACACATCTACAAATACACACACACACACACACACACACACACACACACACACACACACACACACACACACACACAACTATATATATGTATATATATTTTTTACTTATTTATTTGTTTATTCATTTATTTATTTATTTATTTATTTAGTCCTTTAGTCATTTATCCATTCACACACTTGCATACTCAGATTATTCTGCGGTAAGGTGGAATTTAATTCGTGAATATTGGGAATATACTGAATAGAAAGATATATGTTTCGAACAGAGTAAATTTACACAAAGGAACGCAGACACACAAAAATACCCATCAGTCAGACAGATATAGTGCATACGAACAAATCTACACGCCAACTTACTTTCACACGTAAAACTGATAGTCATGATTGAGACAAAAATGAGTATACACCATGTGTAATTTCATCATTTAGTCTATTGCAATACATTTTTGGATATTTAGAATAAAGTAATTACGACAAAAACAACAAAACACAAAAACAACAACAAAACTGCTCCGTGTTCTGTGGATTATTAGAAACAAAAGGCAGACAGGTGTCATCTGCATACTGTGACAGAAAACAACTTTCAGGAGATTATTCAAGAACATAGCCAAAAGCGGTCATTTGATTTGTGTACTTCCTTATGGACGGCCAATATTAATGGAGCAACTTTGAAGATCATTTCCATTTACTGCGATTAAGTCCCCTGCGATCTTTGTATTTACGGAATTATTTGAAATCATGTCATATGAAGTTTTTAAATCAAAAAAATGTAATCCCATAACATAATCCTTTGTCAATCACACACTATGGTATTCATTGAGATTAATGAAATCTGTTGAAGAAGTTCGGACATGAGACCTTACTGGTGTGAACCACTACAACCACTTTTTCCCCATTTCTGTGTCCTGAATTTTCGGTACTGTATGTCCATGGGTTTCATGATGATGGGTCACTGGTTTTGGCTAAAGCGGGATTTGAACCATTATCGTCATGATAACGAGCCAACCTAGACTATTCAGCCCTCAATAACGGTGAAAGAAAATAAATGAATTCATAATTATATGCCGTAAAACAAACACAGGTAATAATTACAAATTTAATCATTCTGTTTTTCTTTCTTTTCAGGAGCAACCTGAAATTTATAATGTCCGCAGAAGGAAAATACACGAACAATTACGTAATTACGTTCTCGGTCGGCAACAAAATTATACTTCATATTGACTCCGTGATCGTGCTGGAAAGGTCTTTCCTTACCCTACTTCCTGCACGTTAACATAAGGAGAAACCTATTGCGGCAAGTTGACACGAAGTTGACGACGACATCCATCATCATCTCAACCAGCACTAGTAGCACAACTGTGTGGTAGTCACCTGTACTCACATGAAATGGTCGACGCAGCGATGGTCAATTAGTCCTCCGAGCTCTCCGGAAGGAAGAGAATGGCATCAGCTTTGCCCGTACGCCATTATTCTGCTTCTTCCTCTTCTTCATTGATCGGTTATTCCCGTCTACGGACACCATCTTCTTACAAGGACGAGTAAACATTAAGGAAAAGTACCCTCGGCATTCTCTGTGATCACCACCTACAAAACTCAGGTCGATCTATTTAGAATCACCACAAACACTGAAGCATTTTTCGTACATGATCGTCCAGATATTTTAGGGGAAAACTCCATGATGTCTTGATGACATTGATAAATGACGAGCAGTTAACTTGCTCAATAACATAAAGTAAACTATACTAAACCCCTTTTCATTGGCTAGGTGTTGGGTTATTCTGCGGTATCAAAAGCTCACAAAGGAGTTCATATTACATAATTATTAGCTTTCAAAGAAAACACCTTTGGACAAACACCACTGCTTTGATGCACATCTTACCTTGTAATAAGTGAAGGTTGGTTGTATAAGATAAAGGCAACACGTACATTTTCCCTATATTGCCAATGCATTATCAGTAAGTTAAACGAACACATGAAATGTTGAATTGGTGTACAATATCATCTAATCGTGTTTGTTGGTCAATAAGAATACTGCAATTCATGGTTGCTATTGAATGCTTGTGACAAGTTCCTTTTTCAGTGATAACTTGCGTAGATTTTCTGCCATAGTTTTGTTGTTGTTTGTTTGCTTAAAATAAATTACATCCCCAAATCGTTGATGTTCCCTGGTTTAAGCCAACTCGTCAGAACATATTCATAGTTACGGCAATTAGAACAAATACGTTAGCCGTCACGCAATTCACGATGGGAATTCTTTACGAGAAGACTTTTCGTGCTCTCTTACTTCTTCTTCTCATGAACGTCCAATCAATATCAAGTGATATTTGTCATCAAACCTGCCTTTGTGAGACGGGAGGAGTACTTAGATGTGAAAGGCGTCGCTTGGTCGAAATTCCTGATTTCAACAGCGATAGTGTTCCCCTGAGCCGTATTACAAAGGTATACCTCGATAATAACTTTCTTTCCGTCATCACAAACACTTCATTTCTCGGATTAGAAGCACTGTCCTACCTGACGATGCAATTCAATGATATTACTATCATCGAAAATGGTTCATTTTCATTCCTGACAAAATTAACAATTCTTCGGATGGATAATAATCTCATTTCCCCCTCAACAATCTTCCACTTACCGGATTCGATGCAATTTCTGTCATTAACAAACAATAATATCACACGTATGAATGCTCCAAAAGTAGTTGCAAAAAACCTTGAAAGACTAACATTGCCGAATAATAAAATCACGGGTATTCACGATTCTGATCTGCCACCAACTTTGAGACATTTCCATGTTCATAATAACGTCGTTCGATCGCTGTCTCCTTTTGTCTTCGAAGGATTGAACAACTTGGAGGTGTTAGACTTCCACAATAATTTTCTTTCTCATGTTCCTAATCTAGGATTTCTGCCGGCTCTTAAAAAGCTCTATCTAGGTAATAATGATATCATATCAATAGACAAGGATGCAATTTTGAATGTCCCAGAACTCTCCATCCTATCCATCTATGATGCGAAATTACAAAATCTAGATTGGCTGGATGGTGCGCTACAACAGGATCCTGGGAATATGAATATACCTCAGCAGCTTACAATATCGAAAAATATGTTTAACCCGACGTCACTAATGACATTAGACGGAAATGTAGAAGTGGAGACAATATATGCTGACTCTTGCAATATTGGTAGTATATATGATTTTCCATTCATGACATCTCTGACATTATTAATGCTTCGACACAATCATATTCAGGCCATTTTTAAAGAATTCTTGAAAAGACTTCCTAGTTTGGAGACGTTATATTTAACTTTCAACCAAATTACACATACTACATTTCTTCGGAACTCCAATCAGATTGTCTTACTCTCACTTGAAAATAATAGCATTGATCGACTAAATCCTGAGGATTTTCGTTTAATGCGTCGACTCGAGACTTTAACTTTAGCTAACAATCGACTAACTACAATTGCAAGCATGGGGGAAAGTGTTATCTCCGATTTCTTTCGCTTCGGGGTAACTTCATAAGTGTTATCGAGAGAAATGCCTTTCAATTTGCTCCATTGCTGAAAATAGACCTTTCAAATAACCGTCTTCAAACAATTAGTGCATCTTTCGAAGAGGTAAAATATTTATTTCTTCATGGAAATAATCTCGATCCTCATAGCATATTATTAAGATTGAACAGACTAGAAAGGTTAGCTATTAGCAAAAATGACATGAAGGAAATAAGAATTCTGTCCGAATCAAGTAGGCTTTTCTATCTGGATATGTCTGACAACAGAATACGGAGTGTACATGAAAATTCTTTCCAGGGTGTGCAGAAATTACAGGTTTTGAAATTAAATGCTAATCGTCTTCATTCTCTTGCACCGTTCCACGGAATGCGCTACCTACGAATCCTCCAGTTAGCTAATAATAGCATATCCACCCTCACACACAATCACTTCAGTGGTCTACGGAGACTGTTTCTATTGTCACTCTCGCACAACTCCATCAAAGAAATCAATTCATTTCCTCGTAAACGCTATTTGTCATACCTAATCTTGTCTCATAATGAAATAAGAAATATCAACGCCTCTGCATTTACAGGGGCTGTCACGGCGCTAACCAATCTTTTCCTTGATAACAATTTCCTTTCCGATGTATCCTTTGCGGGATACTTGCCCAGCCTGAAAGTGTTAAATTTGCATAATAACCTTATACAACATTTGAACGAGACAATTTTTATTCATTGTGCCCATTTACGTTACATAAATTTAGCCAATAACCGCATTGTAAGGCTACGATCAGTAGTAATTAATGCATTGTCATGGTTCCACTTCAATATATCTGACAATAAACTTTCCGACCTCGGCGTAATTTCATTTGAGGGTGCAAATATCGAGTTGGATCTAGATGTTAGCAAGAACAATTTGACAATCCTGAATTTCACCGGACATACCATAGATGCACTTCATTTATCAGGTAACCCTATTAATTTTAGCTCTAGCCATGAAAACTTCTCACAAACTTAAAATATCTGCGGGTCAACGACATGGATTTACACTACTCGGACATTCAACAATTTTCTAAAATCAAAACCTTGTGGACTATACATCTGGACAACGCCCCAGGCTTTATCACGTACATTTTGAATACATCTAACCCCATTGTCAGCTTTCCTTACTTGGGTCTTTTAAGCCTGCAAAGAAATGGACTGGAAACCTTCCCAAGGATACACCTCCCTACCTTAAAGGTCTTAAAATTAAGTAACAACAATATTGGAAATCTATCGGGAATTGATTTGGAGTTTTATACACCTAGAAGAGAAACTCTGACACTGGGGAATAATCAGATTTCTGTCATTAATAGTAACATGTTTTCGAGCGTTAATCGAACTTTGAAGTTTCTGTATCTCGAGAACAATAATATTTATACCTAAGGTGAAAGGGTCCTCTATAATTTACCTCATCTCTCATTTATCAACTTCGTTAATAATTCGATAACTAGTATTTCAAACATAATGAATGAACCAATTACGACCACAATATTGTCGTTATATGATAATCCCTTGACGTGCGATTGCAGGCTTCGTTGGTTACGCGAAGGTGACTTTCACAGACGATTTTCGTGTGAAGGTTGCGTCTGTTCATCACCGACTAATGTCAGGGCACTTGATTTTTCCGACCTATCAATTAACGATCTGACATGTCCTCTAATCATCAGAAATGAAACAGAGATTTGTCAGCACTCTGAGAAGTTGATTCTAATCAGGTGTCCTGTCACCTCATTCCCACCGCCCCAGATCACATGGACGTTTATAGATACCCCTGCAATATTTAATTATGTCATCATTAATGATACAGTTAATATCAAGGTACAAAACTGCCCGCCAGAACTTATGTACAGTATTCAAAGTAGATGTCTTGCCGTAACAAAGACGCAATTACTTAATATTACTTTGCAAACTACAGTCAACATTATAGCCTGTTTACACGATGACAATCCACGGGACCTACTCGCAATAGACCCATCTACACACAATTCTACACGTACAGGCTGCAAAGAGTTCGGTGAGAGAAATAGCTCAGAACCCAACGTTCAAAGCCCCGTTCAAAGTTTAAACACAACGTTCGCTTGTTTGCGATCAACTCAATGTAACTCTGTGATTAGTGGATACGATCTTCAAATAATAGAAGCCGACGACTCGACAGAGATCATGGGTACTATTGAAAACAAGAGCCACTCAAATCGAGTAAATGAATTATTGGTCAGCATAATTTTAGTATTTACTTCGTTGGTTATTCAATAGAGAGAATCAAAATATACGAGATTTGATAACCAAATCAGAAGTAAAGCAGGACGTCAGGTAGTACATAATAAAATCTGTTTACATTCACCACAGTGTGTTAATTTAACTCTTGACTGTTTGTTTTTATTTCACTTTTATCTCATTGAAGTTTATGTATTTTACTTGGTCAAAGGCAAATTCTTGTTATTCTTATTCATTCTACAAGTCATAATTTTGGGTAGATATTTTTCAAATTTGGTATAGAGGGGTAAAATGAAGAGTACACACCTCTCGTTGTTTGTCGTAATGCTGCCCATTAATCTGCATGTTTATGCACTTAGGAAAACAGAAAACTTTTTCCAAGTACCTGTTAATTAAACAGATTGCGTTTCAATTTGATATACAGTTGTATTACGTGTATGCAAACACGTACTGCGTTTGGTACCGTTTGCGTCATTAATTTTACCATTTTTTTTGGCAAATTTATTCAAACCCTTTAAGAGTCTTCATAGGAAAGGGGATGCCCTAGACCTCGTCTCTGGTGCCCCTCTGTCACGTTGGGCAGTGGACAGTGAGTTATACAGGATAATCTTGGGCTCGCGATAATCCTCCTTACTGGTGATTTGCCTTTCCCAGCGTAGTTGTGACTAAAGTAGTACGTCCTCAATGCTGGCGATCTAAGATTTTTACGTTAGTGACGAAGAAACTCAGGTGAATTTTTAGGTAATGGTAGGTGCCCCACAACCCAGTGACCAAAACCCAGAGACGTGGAGTATGGTGGTTGGCACTGCGGCTCTTTGTTCATGCTGAAGTTGGTGGTCTAAGCTGCTTCAGTTGTTTATTGTTCCA
The DNA here is from genome assembly GCA_001188425.1 of Eucidaris tribuloides. NCBI lineage: Eukaryota > Metazoa > Echinodermata > Echinoidea > Cidaroida > Cidaridae > Eucidaris > Eucidaris tribuloides. The sequence goes on from JZLH01S0041915.1 coordinate 14,018, forward strand.
GACTCTTTTATATAGTCTGCCAAATGCTTTCACCAGACTTTTTCACTTTGCCCTGCCGATCTTGGTATCCACCGTCACTTTTTTCAGAAATCTTTCCAAAAGTGTTGGGCAGCCCTGCAAATCAGGATGATAACCGCTATAACGCTTTTTGTGTCTGCCATAAGGGCAGCATCGTTGGCGAAGAGGGGTACGTACGGAACTAATTGTTTCGGGGTCTCCATGTTGGCCTATAGTCGTCTAAGGTTGAACAGAGTGTCGTCGGTGGCTTGATGAGCATTACGCTGAAGAAGATGTTAATGTCAGAGTTGGTGCCATGAATACAACCATTTTCCTTCTGTCGGGGATTGGGAAGGACTCTGAGAGATTGCAGCTTAGTCTGCCTGGAATATGCTGTTCTTCTGCAGTTGGCCCATCATATGTGGAGTAATTTGGATGAGATTCAAATTTTTCCATGATTTTCCACAAGCCTTGCCTGTTCACGGTGTATTGGAGCTTCTTGAAGACGAACATATCTGTAGTCCCCGCTAAGGAAAATATAATTTTTCGCCAGTAGCTAGAACTGCTTCTCCGACTTCACCCTTTTTTCAAAAGGTGACAATGAATGACTGCATCATGGAGATCTTGTGGCAATGTACCCTGCTCCCAGCTGCAGATAAGGAGTCCGGGGAGTTTGCTCTCTAACGCTGGGACGGCATTCTTCCAAAAGTCTGGTGAATTCCCTTCAACTCCTGCTGCCTCGCCGCTATTCAGTCTGTTTTTGGCGTGGGCGACCTCTTCGATCTCTATGGTGGTATAGCTAATCCACCTCATCATTCAATGTTTGTTTAGGAATGCCACCTCTCGCTCTGTGTATCTAGAAACTTGCAGTGGACGGACAGCATAAGAGAAAGTAAGGCATCTTTCTCTAAGTACAAAAGATGAGCAAAGTGGGCCTGACAAGAAGATCTCTTTTCTTTTCGCCAGCAATTTCTGAATCTCCTTGTTGTTTTCATCACACAAGCCTTTGCTCTTCTTTGTAATGAAATCGAGGACTTCTTCAGATATCTAAAGGATGGCTCTTCAAGGTATTTGCAAAGTGTTTTAAGGCCGAGTTTGCAGGGGATGAGGTAATAGTCAGTGTGACATCCTGGTGGTGTGTGAGACGGTGCACTCAGCGAGGTGCCATTGTTTAAGTCAAAGATGCATCCAGATTTAAGCGATTTGCTGTGATAAGGTGCTCGAGGTGACAATCAATTGCTTCTCTGTGTAAAACCCAAACAGCAATCGCCTGTTGGAACTGCAGTTTTGAATACTGTATATACCAAATGCTCCTTTCTTAGCTGCTGAATTTTGACTCATAACCCTACCAGAAGTCAGCAAGAATTATAACTTTGTCGTAAAATACTCTTTGAAAAAAAATATCACATTAGACAAATTAGACAAATTTATATACTTGATGAAGTTAGAATTGTAATTGATCATGCATGTACATATTTTTAAACACGTTCCGTACAGCGGTGAATTGTTCCTGTCATTTGAAAAATGTTGTTAACTTACTATTTTGAACACTGAACTCAGTGGCTTGATATTTGTTACTTCACTTCACTTTATCATTAATCATTTAAAAGTTTGTGTAAATATAAAGGTATTGCAAGTTTGTGTAAACATATCGGTGTTAGAATATTGTGTAAATATTATCACTCTAACAGTGTTATGTACTGTTTTGTTTCCAATAAAATATTGTAATGGCTAGATACCATTATTCTCAGTGAGTTACTATATCTAACTTCACTTTTGTTTATTCTTTGTTATACATACTAGTTCGTGCAAATCATTTTTTACAGCGTTATGTTATATTTACTTATGTATTGTGTTTGAAGTTAAATGCTTTAAAGTCGAAATATCATTTTTATTTATGCTTTAGTCAATAAATGTTTAATTTGATTTTTGAAAAAAATCCAGGTGACGTTTATATTCAACTCTGATGTAAATAAAAGTAATTCACCTCAATAGCTTACTGTTTAAGCTTACCAATTTCAAAACACAAGTCCATCAACACCAGAATAAGAAACTTTGAATAAACTTAATAAAAGCAGATACCCACGCAGACCAAACCAGGTTTGGTCCAATAGCAATCACCAAGAAAAAGACAACACACAATGGATCGAATTTGTTATGGGTTTGATTTTTATTTGATTTACTTATTTTCTGCATTTTAAATATCAACATATTAACATATTCCAAAACCTGAACAAATTGTTGAATATAATGTTATTATTTATCGCGTACAGAATACATTGTGTTAAAAAAATAAACAAATGTGATGAATAGAAAAAAAAATGAAATATGAATAAAGTAGTATATAATATGTAATTTCATTGTTCTAACTTCAAATAAATAATGCATTATTATATGACAAAATTAGCAAATTACAAACTTCTTTCATGCTTTATGTTTAAGTTAGATGTCTGTTATTCATATCAGTGACACAACTATACCTGCAATAAAGGCATTTAAAGTAATATGCTAACATTATGGAGCTTGAATGTAAAAAAAAATTGTCAAACTATGATATCTGAGCTACTTATAGTAGTGTTTAAATAGATAAATAAACACCCTAGAATACAAAAGTTTGAAAAGTTATTCAGCCACTGGCAAGATATGCATGAATAAACAATTTCCACTCCGGTGAAGGATAAAATAGCCTAGATCTACACACAGTAAGTGTATGGGGAAAAATGGACAGGTGAATATTCCGGTCAACTTGAGGGTTTATAGATTTTCACTTTTTTAAAGCACTAAATCATCATTTTGAAATACACTTTAGGGCTTCATTTTTAGACGTTATCAAAAACACTAAGAGTATGGCAAATTATGTAGCTCACATTTTCTGAAACTGCAGTCAATGTCAGCCTGTGGTTTTTAGCAGGGGCTTATATGATTTTGACGAGCTATTGCAGTTTCAATATAAGTCCATTTATTTATTGTACTCCAATTCTATAATGTTGTATAATAA